>OY728140.1:912192907-912275758 GCA_963277665.1 Viscum album
CTGAATATTGAGATCACAGTTCACTTTTATGATTTATCCTATGATATGATATTGTGATCTTTTAAATATATGATAATATTTTCAATTGTTATTTTCTTATGAATGTGATATGATTGTTATTTCATTTTTTACCCTTAATTAGAATTTGAGCTCACCCATTTATATTTTTATTTTCCCTAGGTCATGAAGAAGGGTATTAAGTATGATATTCCGAAAAAGAGTCTAGATATTATGAAATAAATGGGAGACAATGTGGATGTTTTATGAACTAGTTGTTTATGTTTCCCCGTTTCTAAAGACATTATACCTATACAATCCTATCAGTGTTTTTTATATGTTTTAATAAATATAATTCAATACGGATGTGATATTAATGTTTTTAATGTATGGTTCATTATTTTTGGTATCGTAGTAAAGGAATATTTAAACATTGGAAACTAGGATGAGAAAGCCTCAGTAAGAACCTTAAGGATATGTCTAAGTATAGGATAAAATCCGTGTTTTTTAGAAATGGTTGTGAATAACCTAGGATAAAATCTAAAGTGTGCTAAATTGTTCTTTTATTATTGATTATGTGGTTTTACTGTTATTATTAGTGTTTCTCACACTATGCTTCTTGGTTTTAGTTACTGGATGGAACTCAAAGGAACCATGTTAATGCTGAATGTGATATACAATGAAATAATTGACCCCCCTGATCATCCAAATGTTATGGGAGTTGGAATGAAAAATATTTTATCCATGATCACAAGAAATTATCAAGATATGAATCATGTAGGAAATCCAAATGAAAAAATGAAGGAGAAAAATTCTATTTAATTCTTCATGAGGCAGTGTCCAACTTCCTTGAGAAAGTCTTTTGATCCATTAGTGGAAGAACAATGGATCAATACAACTGAAAAGATATTTTCAGTTCTACAATGTTTTAAACTTGAAAAAGTTATCATAGTAGTATACCATTTGGAAGGTGAAGTTGATAAATGCTGGAATCTTATCAAGAATATCTGTCAAAGAGATGAAATTGACTCCATGTAATTAGAGTAGTTCATGAACTTATTTTTCAATAAGTACATTCCTCGTATTCTTCAAAAAATGATGGAGAATGAGTTCCTTGAACTTATGAAAAAGGATGATGAATCTGTTTGTACCTAAGAAGAAAATTTTATAAGACATTCAAGGTACACTTCTAGAATTATTATTCAACCTAATAGTAAGCCTGATTGATTCTTTAGTGGCATAAAATGAAGTCTCTTTAGGGGCATCAATAGCTCCATGGAAATTGTTTGATTTTTTCTCAAGGTTGAGATGGAGATTGGAGTAACCAATCAGTCATATAGGGTTAATAAGAAGAGGAAAATGTAATTCAAAGGAAAATATAAAGACCACACTGAAAAAAAGATGATTTTTCCCGTATACTCAAATTGTGGAAAGAAACATGGATGGAATTATCTTTAAGTAACTAGTAAATGTTATTTAAGTGTGTATATTATGGTCATCGGGAAATTTAATGCCGATGTGAAGGGAATATGTTTTCTAATTATGATAAAAAATAAAAGGCTACACATACTGAACCTCCTACAATTCAATGTTACATGTTGAAGGAAATGGGTCATTATGCGAATCAATACCCAAATCCCAGGGTTATTGATGATAATTGACATCAAAAAACACCTAAGGACAAAGGAAAATTAAATTATTATCCAATTACTATCGGCAAAATGGATTAATATAATGAAGTGGTGAAAGCTACACTTACCATCCACAATAAAGTAAAAATGATATATTTGATTCTGGATCCACCCACTCTATTATTTCTAAATAATGTTCTAAGGGTATCACTGTATTACCTCAACAATTATATGTTGACTTATCTGTGAGAACTGCTAATGGAACAACAATTGCATCAACAGATTAAAATTCTCATCAATTTGATGTTTTGAGAAAGTACTTCATGAATATCTTGCAATCCTTCCTATAGTGGAATTTTATGTGATTATTTTCATGGATTGGATTTATTTATATGGATATCATATCAATTTCAAAATAAGGGATGTCCCATTTCATATTCTAGGTCAATCTATGATTATTTATCGGTGCAAGGATGAATATAACCTAATAGTGTAACTTTTCTCCATCTTATGGGTCTTGATTCCAATAAATGAAGGTTATTTATCTCTAATGCATGGGGAGAAAATCACGATTTAGAATAAGCTAATTATATAGGTAGTTGATGATGTCTTTCTAGGTTAGTTTTCAGGTCTTCCACCAAATCATGAAGTTGAGTTTTCAAAAGATCTCATAATGAGGTCTATGACGATTTCAAGGAAACCGTATAGAATGGACCCAATCCATTTTCCAGAATTGAAGAAGAATCTCAAAGACAATCTTGATGATGGATTCATACGCCCTAGTGTGTCACCTAGGGGAGCAATTGTTCTTTTTGTTAAGAAGAAATATGGGTCAATGAGAGTCTATATTGATTATCGAGAACTTATCAAGATAATTATCAAGAAAAATACACTCTCCCACACATTAATGACTTATTTGAAAAACTGTGCAGATATCCATACCTTTCCAAGATTGAACATTGTTCATGGTATCAGAAATTATGGGTCAAAAAAAGAATATAACAAAAACAGAATTCCATACAAGGTATGGACACTATATATTTATAATGATGCCTTTTTTTCTTAATAACTCCTCTTCCATCTTCATGGATATAATGAATATAGTCTTTATAGAATATATTATTCAGTTTTTGGTAGTCATTATAGATGACATTCTATTCTATTCAAAGGGAAAGGAAGAACATGGATATCAATGTATAATTGTACTCAAAACCCTGATAAAGGATAAAAATTATGAAAAATTTTCCGATGTTGAATTTTGTCTTCAAAAAGTATATATTTTGGGTCACATAATCTAAAGAGAGGTGATATCGGTGGATTCAAAAAATAGAGCTTATTGAAAGATGGTCGAGACCAACAATAGTAACAGATATCTGAATATTCCTTGGTTTGGTTAAATCTTATTGACGTTTTGTGAAATATTTTTAATGATTATCTAATCCCCACACCATGTTGACCCAGAAAGGAGTTATTTTCATTTGGATGGAGAAATGAGAAGAGAATTTCAAAGAGATAAAAATAAGGTTAGCTAGTCAATCTGTGCTCACACTGCCTTGTAGTGGAGAAAAGTTTGTGATCTCCATTGATGCATCCAAGAAGGGGATAGGGTGTGTACTCATGGAAAATGATATTCTGATAGCTTATGCCTCACGACAGTTGAAAATATATGAGAAAAATTACACAACTCATGATTTGGAGTTAGCTATGGAAATCGTTTCATTAAAGATATAGAGGCATTATCGTTATGGTGAAAGGTGTGATATTTATACTGATCATAAAAGTTTAAATATATTTTCACATAAAAGGAGATGAATATGAGCCAAAGAATATGGTTTTTGTTGATTAAATATTATGACTGTTCAATACATTACCACCATATGAATGAAAACAAGGTGGAAGATGCATTTAGTCGACAAGACCATGTCATCTTATCCATGATGAGGATCACAAAAGATCTAATATTTATGGATTTTTAATGGATGGAACATGAAATTATAACAAGAGGGAGAAAAATTATCTTTCCCAAATGATTGTTTTACCATCCATACATGTAATGATTAAAGAGGAATAGAATGAAGAAGTGGAGTTAAAAAAGAAGGCGAGAAACGTTTCGGAATTCAACCATGATTGTGATGAAATAATAGGGTTTATAAATCGGGTTTGTGTTCCTCACATACCAAAATTAAGGAAGGATCTATTGGACGAGGCTCCTAGTTATTCATTCTCTATTCACACTATAAGCAGAAAGATGCACAGGGACCTGAAGGAGTACTTCTTGTGGGATGGAATGAGAAGATATTTCGTCGAATATGTCTCTTGATGTTTGGTTTGTCAGCAATTTAAAGTTGAGAAATAGAATTCTAGGTGGATGTTACAACCATTACCCATACCAGAATGGAAATTGAAAAACATTACTACAGACTTTTTCATAAAACTCCCCAAAACATCCAAAGGTAATAATGGTATATGGGTTATAGTTTATTGCCTTATGAATTTGTAAAGCTTAATTTCTATTATAGATGATTTCTCTCTTGATCATCCTGCTCGTATATATGTAATGGAAGTGGTATGATTGGATGGAGTAACACTTTACATTATATTCGATCGAGATCATAGGGTTACCACAACATTTTGGAGAAGTCTTTAGCATTATCTAGATACATATTTATGTTTCAGCACTACTTATCATCCTTAGACATACAGTCAGTCTGAGAGTAAAATTCAATCCCTGGTAGACATGTTGAGGACCTACCCTAGGAATTTCAATGGTGGTTGGGATCAACACCTACCATGGGTGAAATTATCTTACAATAATAGCTTTATCTCCACTCCTCGGATGGCTCTGTAACACCCTGAGCTTCCACGATACGCTTCTCATTCAATAATGCAATAGCTTGCATTATACGCAACTTCGAGTTCTAAAACACCGCGACTAATCAAAGTAGCCGTTATGAATAGTAATAAACACCTTTTGTAATTATATATATTTTATATTTCAAATGGACTTCATTTTTGGATTCGTAATATCGAAATTAGCCTATGTTGAATTTTTGGTATTTTTCTGAGAACTTCTAATTTTTTATGAATAGTGAAAAATACTTAAAAACAACTTTTTTATTAAAAATAATTTATAGTGATAAATTATAATATTTAGTGGTTTTAAAGTATAATTATAATATATTTTTACCATTTTATCCAATTGTGGTCATTAGAATTAATTTAACATTGAAATTGGACATAAACAATTGCCAATCTTTTGATATAAATTGTTTCTTAAAACACGCTATTTGTTGTGACAGCGGGAATTAATTTTAATATTAATTAATGCAAATTATATGTTTTTAATTTCATAATATAGACATAATTTTTGAATTCGGAATATCAATTATAGCTTAGGGTGAAATTTTGGCATTGTTCTGAAAAACTTCAATTTTTGATTAATAGTGAAACCACTAAGTGGAAGTTAAATAACTGATTTTTCGTTTAAATGAAATATTACCACTTCTGTGATTTGATTTTCAAAAATCCGACATACATGGTTGTCATTAAGAAGTAAAATGTGGTTCAATGAGATTAAAATAATTTGTTGGTGAATAGTAACATTTAAGTTCTTAATCGCGATTAGAGGTAATTAGTGCAGTTTAAGGTAAAAATAATGTTTTAATAATATGAGATGAGCTTGAAACTTGTCCTACTACTATTGGATGATTCATGGCCGACCAAGACAACCCATGGGTCAACTTGGGGACCCCATGGAGCCACTTTAGTTAGAAAATGACATAAATACCTTTTATTTAATGCTAAAGTAAAAAATGACATAAACATAAAATGTTTTACTAAAACAATTTTTACATGGGGTTATACAAGTCATATTTTTGACTATAAATATTAATTGGAAAGCTAAAAATATTTCCTACATCATAGTAGTTTTTTATAATTTTTAGACATTAAATAAATTAAATTATTTATGACATTATGATGATGCAGCGATGACCTCATTATTTAACGATTTAAATAAAATGACAAGATAATGTAAAAACCAAGGCTTACACTTGTACAAAGCTTATTCTATGGGTATATTTCTAACCCTTATCACCATAGCCTCAAATTATATAAGTTTGGGACCTCTAAAATCCGAAACTCATTTTATAATAAAGTGACTTTTCTTTACTTTCCAAGAGTGCCCCTCCTCTCCACTTATAAAAGGCCCCCACCTCTACCACCTTATTCAAACATTCAAGCCATTTGGATCGGCAAAACTCTGCCCAAATACTCTCCCAACATCCACCTCTTACTCCTAGAAGCCTCACATTGGGTAGAACTCTTCCCAAGGAAGCCTTTGCCTCAAATCAAAAAGTGTTACCCGTTTTAAAGGTAGTGTTTTCTCTTATGTTCTTTTGTTTTATTTTGATTCTCCAACCCCCTAAAATCTTTTTATTCTTTTATTTTGTAACAGCACCAGTATCCTCAATATACTAGGATGTTGTTATAATAATTATTAGAGCTACACTTATACACACCTACATCTAATGGTTAAAGAACATACTGTTTCTGTGGATGGCGAATTTCTGCCTCACGAAACGATGATTGTTTAAATTCTTTTAACACCTATAATGGTGGCCATTTTGATGACACTATTTTCATATATGATATATATATTATGTTTATGTTTTCCTTATCCTTCTTTATTTCTCATTTATGCCATACTTTATGATTTACATTATGGGTAAACGCGATAATTTCATTTTAGGAAGTGCGGACTACCGCCCCCTCAAAGTGATTTGAATCGTTAATTCCATATGTGGGATGTATAAAGGATGGATTAAATGAAATTATACACTATATCATACTGTAATTATATTATAAATTTATATCATTATTATTTCATTCCATTAAATACAAAATAGAAATGAAAGTAGCGTTCATGCGTACGTACGGCTTACCGTCTCCATGAACGGTGCATTTCATTTCTTACCTCTAAATGTTATGTGACATTATGAATGAATGTATATACTGTATATATATGATATATATGATATCTAAATCATGAATATAATTCTGGATGTAATGGATATTTCACCACATGAACAACTTGTAATTATAAGAAGTTTATTTTTGACTCAAGTACCAAAGATCGACAAAACGACCTTTATTAACTTAAATAATTAAATAATGTTCATAACATGGTAATAAGTGATATAAATGGAATAATGAACATGAAAAAGGTTCTTAAGTAAATAGAAATTAACTCTAGTTTATTATTCTGGAGGTTAAAGAACGGTCGAGTCAGGACAAGACGCAAGGTAAGGCAATTTCTTAACCCAATTTCCATTCTTTGGGTTAATATCCTACTTTCAAATTATGTCATGATATTATTATGTCCTATCTTGTATTTGTACTTTCATTATGTGTAATTATATTTAATACACATAGTAGATCTATTTTATTTTAAAAATGATCTTTGTAAGGGTTTACTTCACAACCTCTTCATTATCCAAGGTTGTTTATACATAATTATCTACTGGGACCTCGTTATCATCCACATCCATGTTTCTTAAAAATGTCTTTCAAAACATTTTTACTATTAAATGGAAAATGGGTTAAAGTCATTTATACCCTTATACGTTTTTGAAAGGAATCTTACCATCGTTTTACAAACAATGTACTTTTTGACCTTTTTGACAAATTTAAGGTAAGAATATTTTTTTAACTTATACGGTGGGTGCGGCTATTTTCCGCCATTATAACTTCGTCAAAGCTTCCCTAACAAGCTTATAAGAATATTTTCAAAGTAAATGTATTATTTTATAATTATTTGACTTTTAAATGATTTCAAAAAAGAGAGATATTTCTGTCAAATAGCTTTGATTTCATCCAGTCAACATCCTTTGATGGGTTTTAAGTTTAATTGAAATTGATTTATGATACAAAACTTCCATTGAACATTTTGTGAAATATTTTACTGTGGATGTGTTATTTTTATACCATACATAGTTTATGGAGAAATTGTTGACATTTCGTATGCTAGTTTTAATACGAATATTTATGTTATGTTTAAACCTATTCATATGAGGAATGTATTGGACTTAATATGTGACGGGTGGAGCCCGTTATAGCTCCCCGATGCATCGGTAGGTCTCATGAGACAACTAGACGTGGAATTGGACGAGGCCCTTTCCCAATTTGATATATGGTTTTGGCCAAGGCCTTAATCATTTTAGACGTATTGGCCGAGGCCTTGAAAAAATGTTTCAGAATGTCTGGCATTATGCATTCCATCATTATGAAAGTGGTTATTGATATTGCATGTGATTATTAGACCAGTAGAATATCCATGTGAATAAGTAAATGGCATTATCTCATTTTACTTTTTCCATATTATGTTGAAGTTCATGTTTAAAAGGATTTTTTTAGTAATACATTGCCTTAAATGTTGATGTTTATTTATGAAAGCTTCCACAATATTGTTATCCTTACTGGGCATCTGAGCTCACCCCTTTCAATGTTTTAATATTTTCCAGGATGTGAAAAAGTATTTTATGAATGACCTGCAGGGATAGTCAGAAAGGGATATGAGTGTGGACTATGAAGACCATTTTATTGTAGTTTGTTTACTTTTTGATGTAATGAAATACTTATGAATGTATCTAGTGTTTCCAAGGCTACTAAACTAATCGGTATTTCGAGACTTGATCTTTTGTGATCATGCCAATGTTACGAAGTAATGCACCGACTCTGGGTAGCTGGGGTCGGGGCGTTATAGTTGGTATCAGAGGCAGTTTAGTACTAACCTTGGAAGCTAGATTTAGATAAACTCTGATTAGAGAACATAGCCCAAAGATAGACATTGAGGATTATTATAGAAGAACTTCCTAGAATTTTGTTATTGTAGAGATTTTGTGAGTTTTCCGAGCAATACATCCCTGTCTGGATACGAGCAGGTAGAGGCGGATTTGGCATAGATGTACCTAGGGGTAAAACTCGAAAACACCGCTTTGAGCTAGACTCGAACGGGAACTGGTGCACGACAACGGGCCTTGCTGCACTCTTGGTTACGACACTCCCGGGGGATATGCTTAGGATAATTCTCGTTTTCTTTACAAACCACTATGAACAGTTATGAGTATATACATCCTCAAAGAAAACCTTTTTATGATTATGGATTATACTCATAAATAGTTTAATTTATGTTAAGTATTTTATAAGTATGGAATTATATATTTTAATTCATAAACTAATCTAGTTTATGCCATTATATAGAAATGGCGCCTAGTGGAAGGAATGGAAACCGTATCAATGCACGAACTCCGTGTAGGGATTGCCCTCCTGCTCAAGATAATTATGGTGGAACAAGAGACAGATAAAGGGTAAAATGGAAAGAAGGATTTTCCATTATGTGATAATTGTGGGAAGAATCACCCTGGTACTTGCCTAAAAGGAATGGGATTTTGTTATAAATGTGGAGAAAAAGGTCACCAGGCGCGTGATTGCAAGGGAAAAAAGAGGCTATCAATATTGAATGCTACAATTGTAGGGAAATGGGGCATTATGCAAATGAATGTCATAAGCGTCAGGGAAACTTACCTCAGAAAAGGCCAAGGGATCAAGGACAATCATATGCTGTGACTAGAGTTGAAGCGGAATAATTAATGTATTGGTGCTTTTGGACTCATGGATTATATTTTGGTTATTAGAATAATGTGATATATATAAAGATTTTACTACAGTACTTTTTGATTTCAGTAAGGTTTTAATATGATTAAGGTAATCATATTTTTAGTATGTGACAATAAGAGAAACTTTTCTTTGTTTGGGGAATCTGATGTTACAATTGATTTTGGAATTAAGAGACCTTTTAGAGAAAGTCTGGACAGAGGTATTTTGGATAACTATAAAGGTTGGAGTAGATTAAGTTGATCTTTGGATAGTGTTGTTTAAGGTTAAAAAAAGTATGAAGATAATTTTTGGAATATTATAATACTATAGTTTTAGGAAAAGTACAACCAGCAGGGCGGGGCATAACCCGTGACGTCGGACAAAGCTGCAGGAATCGAACCCACAATCAAAGTGCGCAGGCCTTTATTTCCTACCACTAGCCTACAGGAAGTCCCTGGTTATTACAAAATAATTTTACTAATATAAGTGGTATTTGTTAACATTTTAAACCTTATACAATTAGGAAAAGTATAATATTTTTGGGTTCTATTATCTTTTTGAGTGAAAGGTGAGTTGAAGGTTGAAACTCTAATTGTCAAGCATAAATATATATATACCTATATGTTATTCAATGAATAAATTAATTCTTAAACTTTATTAAAGGGATATTAAAACAAAAAAAAATGTGATATCCTAATACCTTATGCCTTGTTGAACTAATGATATTTTAAATCAACATAGATTGAAGGCTTTGAGGCCGTCAATTTGACATTTGATTGTGATTGATGACCTCAATCACCCCCTAAAAATATTTACGTTTTTCCTCCAACTATATTTCTCTAATTTCCACCAATGTTCTCCTAATTGAGATCATAATTGGGTGGTGACTTTTTCACTTCCCTTTCCCTCTTATTAAGGCTAAATTTTATTAATCTTATTTCCGATGTGGGTTTTCCACAAAGGTATTTTCTATTTTCAACCTTTTATTTTCCAAGAAAAATTTCAAATTGCGAGGAAGCAATTTATTGAAGGAGGGGAGAATGTAACACCCCGAGCTTCCACAATACGCTTCTCATTCAATAATGTAATAGCTTACATTATACACAACTTCGAGTTCTAAAACACCGCGACTAATCAAAGTAGACGTTATGAATAGTAATAACCACCTTTTGAAATTATATATATTTTATATTTCAAAATGGACTTCATTTTTGGATTCGTAATATCGAAATTAGCCTATGTTGAATTTTTGGTATTTTTCTGAGAACTTCTAATTATTTATGAATAGTGAAAAATACTTAAAAACAACTTTTTTATTCAAAATAATTTATAGTGATAAATTATACTATTTTGTGGTTTTAAAGTATAATTATAATATATTTTTACCATTTTATCCAATGGTGGTCATTAGAATTAATTTAACATTGAAATTGGACATAAACAATTGCCAATCTTTTGATATAAATTGTTTCTTAAAACATGCTATTTGTTGTGACAGCGGGAATTAATTATAATATTAATTAATGCAAATTATATTTTTGGAATTTCATAATATAGACATCATTTTTGAATTCGGAATATCAATTATAGCTTAAGGTGAAATTTTGGCATTGTTCTGAAAAACATCAATTTTTGATGAACAGTGAAACCACTAAGTGGAAGTTAAATAACTGATTTTTCGTTTAAATGAAGTATTACCACTTCTGTGATTTGATTTTCAAAAATCCGACATACATGGTTTTCATTAAGAAGTAAAATGTGGTTCAATGAGATTAAAATAATTTCTTTGTGAATAGTAACTTTTAAGTTCCTAATCGCGATTAGAGGTAATTAGTGTAGTTTAAGGTAGAAATAATGTTTTAATAATATGAGATGAGCTTGACACTTGTCCTAACCCTATTGGATGAGTCATGTCCGACCATGACAACCCATGGGTCAACTTGGGGATCCCATGGAGCCACTTTAGTTAGAAAATGACATAAATACCTTTTATTTAATGCTAAAGTAAAAAATGACACAAACATAAAATGTTTTACTAAAATAATTTTTACATGGGGTTATACAAGTCATATTTTTGACTATAAATATTAATTGGAAATCTAAAAAGATTTCCTACATCATAGTATTTTATTTATAATTTTTAGACATTAAATAAATTAAATTATTCATAACATCATGATGATGCAGCGATGACCTCATTATTTAACGATTTAAATAAAATGACAAGATAATGTAAAATCCAAGGCTTACACTTGTCCAAAGCCTATTGTATGGGTAGATTTCGAACCATTATCACCTTATCCTCGAATTATATAATTTTGGGACCTCTAAAATCCGAAACTCATTTTATAATAAAGTGACTTTTCTTTACTTTCCAAGAGTGCCCCTCCTCTCCACTTATAAAAGACCCCCACCTCTACCACCTTATTCACACATTAATGCCATTTTTCTCGGCCAACCTCTGCCAAAATACTCTCCCAACTTCCCCCTATTACTCCTAGAAGCCTCACTTTGGGCAGAACTCTTCCCAAGGAATCCTTTGCCTCAAATCAAAAAGTGATACCCGTTTTAAAGGTAGTGTTTTCTCTTATGTTCTTTTGTTTTATTTTGATTCTCCAACCCCCTAAACTCTTTTTATTCTTTTCTTTTGTAACAGAACCAGTATCCTCAATATACTAGGATGTTGTTATAAGAAGTATTAGAGCTACACTTACACACACCTACATCTAATGGTTAAATAACATACTGTTTCTGTGGATGGCGAATTTCTGCCTCACGAAACGATGATTGTTTAAATTATTTTAACACCTATAATGGTGGCCATTTTGATGACACTATTTTCATATATGATATATATATTATGTTTATGTTTTCCTTATCCTTCTTTATTTCTCATTTATGGCATACTTTATGATTTCCATTATGGGTAAATGCGATAATTTCATTTTAGGAAGTGCGGACTACCGCCCCCTCAAAGTGATTTGAATCGTTAATTCCATATGTGGTATGTATAAAGGATGGATTAAATGATATTATACACTATATTATACTGTAATTATATTATAAATTTATATCATTATTATTTCATTCCATTAAATACAAAATAGAAATGAAAGTAGCGTTCATGCGTACGTACGGCTTACCGTCTCCATGAACGGTGCATTTCATTTCTTACCTCTAAATGTTATGTGACATTATGAATGAATGTATATACTGTATATATATGATATATATGATATCTAAATCATGAATATAATTCTGGATGTAATGGATATTTCACCACATGAACAACTTGTAATTATAAGAAGTTTATTTTTGACTCAAGTACCAAAGATCGACAAAACAACCTTTGTTAACTTAAATAATTAAATAATGTTCATAACATGGTAATAAGTGATATAAACGAAATAATGAAAATGAAAATATTTCTTAAGTAAATAGAAATTAACTCTAGTTTATTATTCAGGAGGTTAAATAACGGTCGAGTCAGGACAAGACTCAAGGTAAGGGAATTTCTTAACCCAATTTCCATTCTTTGGGTTAATCTCCTACTTTCAAATTATGTCATGATATTATTATGTCCTATCTCGTATTTGTACTTTCATTATGTGTACTTATATTGAATACACATAATAGATCTATTTTATTTTAAAAATGATCTTTGTAAGGGTTTACTTCACAACCTCTTCATTATCCAAGGTTGTTTATACATAATTATCTACTGGGACCTCGTTATCATCCACATCCATGTTTCTTAAAAATGTCTTTCAAAACATTTTTACTATTAAATGGAAAATGGGTTAAAGTCATTTATACCCTTATATGTTTTTGAAAGGAATCTTACCGTCGTTTTCCAAACAATGTACTTTTTGACCTTTTTGACAAATTTAAGGTAAGAATGTTTTTTTAACTTATACGGTGGGTGCGGCTATTTTCCGCCATTATAACTTCGTCGAAGCTTCCCTAACAAGCCTATAAGAATATTTTCAACGTAAATGTATTATTTTATAATAATGGGACTTTTAAATGATTTCAAAAAGGAGAGATATTACTCTCAAATAGCTTTGATTTCATCCATGTCAACATCCTTTGATGGGTTTTAAGATTAATTGAAATTGATTTATGATACAAAACTTCCATTGAAAATTTTGTGAAATATTTTACTGTGGATGTGTTATTTTTATACCATACATAGTTTATGGAGAAATTGTTGACATTTTGTATGCTAGTTTTAATACGAATATTTATGTTATGTTTAAACCTATTCATATGAGGAATGTATTGGACTTAATATGTGACGGGTGGAGCCCGCTATAGCTCCTCGATGCATCGGTAGGTCTCATGAGACAACTAGACGTGGAATTGGCCGAGGCCCTTTCCCAATTTGATTTATGGTTTTGGCCAAGGCCTTAATCATTTTAGACGTCTTGGCTGAGGCCTTGACAAAATGTTTCAGAATGTCTGCATTATGCATTCCATCATTATGAAAGTGGTTATTGATATTGCATGTGATTATTAGACCTGTAGAATATCCATGTGAATAAGTAAATGGCATTATCTCATTTTACTTTTGCCATATTATGTTGAAGTTCATGTTTAAAAGGATTTTGTTTTAGTTATACATTGCCTTAAATGTTGATGTTTATTTATGAAAGCTTCCACAATATTGTTATCCTTACTGAGCATCTGAGCTCACCCCTTTCAATGTTTTAATATTTTCCAGGATGTGAAGAAATATTTTATGAATGACCTGCAGGGATAGTCAGAAAGGGATATCAGTGTGGAATATGAAGACCATGTTATTGTAGTTTGTTTACTTTTTGATGTAATGAAAGACTTATGAATGTATCTAGTGTTTCCAAGGCTACTAAACTAATCGGTCTTTCGAGACTTGATCGTTTGTGATCATGCCAATGTTAAGAAGTAATGCACCGACTCTGGGTAGCTCGGGTCGGGGCGTTACAGCTCTTTATGAATCCCTATATGGAATGAAGTGAAGAACTCCAACTTTATGGAATGAAGTTGGGGAAATAAATTTATATTAAACTAATATTGTTGATGAAATGGAAGAAAATGTCAAATCAATTCAACAACACATAAGAGCACCTCAGAGTCGACAAAAAATTTATTCTAAAAACCGAAGAAAAGACCTAGATTTTAAGTGGGTGATAATGTGTTCTTACGAATATGACCCTAGAAGATAGTAATGATATTTGGAAAGAAAGTAATGTTAAGCCCTAGGTATATCCTTTCTTCTGAAAAACAGGATCGTGTTGGGAAGGTAGCCTACCCATTGGCACTTCCATAGAATCTCTACCAATTTCAGGATTAGTTATATATTTTTCTCCTAATAATTTACATATAAAAACCTTCACATGTACTAAGATTAGAAGACGTACCATTGGAGCAAGATCTCTCTTATAGAGAACAATATATAGAAATTCTAGATCGTAGTAAAAAGTTCTACAAAACAAGACCACTTTGTATTATGGAGGAACCAACAATTAGAAGAATCTATATTGGAACTTGAAGATTTTATGAGGGAGAGGCATCATCATCTATTTATTTCTAATTGAAAAATTTTGAGGGCGATATTTAGTGTAAGGGGTGGTAGAAAGTATCATCCAGATGTTTTTATAAAATATTTTATTTAAATAATTTTTATCCTTCAATAGATTTCGTTGAATTAAATCATGACTTTAAACAAACCAAAAGATGACCATAATATAAAATTAACGATATAGCATGGCTATTAAGTTAACGTGAATAATTATAACAATCTTATGAACATGCATTATGAATTCTATGGCTATTTATTATTTATGAAAATTATAAATCAATTAGATGTTTTTATTTAGTTTGTGAATTATATTTGGTAATAAAATTAATGAGATATATGTTTTATATACTTAATAATATATTTCTGATATTTATCCAATGGATTTTTTAGTCATAGGGTATGAATAAAACCATATAAGAACATATTCTTTAGGTTAATTTTAGACAATTGAATGTGAACCCATATAAAATTAATACTTTGGAAAATTATTAATTTATATAAGAAAAAATAAAAAAAAATTATATGTGGGATATAAAATTTTACATTGCAAAATTTTTGGATATTTTTCTGATAACAATAATGTTTTGATGGAGAGTAGAAATATGCTAAATTTTTATTAAAAACAAATGTTTTCATCAAGATAATTTATATGGTTAAATTATAATATTGAATGTTTTATAAATTGTAAATAGAATTTAATTTTATTATATAATATAATTTATGTCATTATCATTAATTTTACATAAAATTCATATTTAAAAACATTTCAATCTATTGCAATTTTTTAAATTTTAAAACTTGTTTTCACATTTCAATAATGGGAATTATTTTAAATTAATTACTAAATTTTTTATTTTTTATATTTTGAAAAATGGATCCCCTATTTGTTATTATAATTTCTGAATTTTTTGAATATGTTCCTTTTATATTTGGTCATTATGAATAGTAACTTAAGTAATTATTTTATTTACCAAGGCTAATGAAAAATCTGGAAAAGAAGGGTAAAAATTAATAATTTAATAAAATTAAACTATACTAAAGAATGTCCTTATTATATTAATTGAGATTTATCCTACCATAGGCATCCTTTGGACGATTTTTAGACCCCATGGATTCACATCGTTGTGAAATTGACATTTTATAAGAATTATTTTAACGTAAAGATAATTATAACATAAACATGTGTCTTTTAATAAATTGATTTTAATGTGGGGTTATATAAATTTTCTATATACTTATAAATAATAATTAGAAATCTAAAAATATTTCAAACATCATGGTATTATATTTATAATTTTTAGAGATTATATAAATAGTTTTTATGACACAAATATGATGTAGTAAATACCTCATTAATGAACGATTCAAATAAAATAATTTATAAATATTAATATAAATATAATTTTGTTGTTTTTATGTCATCCATGAATTTTATGGATGGCATTGACATATTTGATTTGAGTTAATGCCTTATTTAAGAAGGAATAAAGTATTTATGTGTTTTAAAAAGTCATGTATGAATAGTATCCAAAATTGATACAATTCATAACTTAAAACATAAAATATTTTGTTATATGAATTTAAATTCCTAAATATCTGATATTTGGACAAATTGTTAAAATAAATCCAAATATGTCATAAATAACATTTTCGGGGGGTATTAGGAAATGATATGGTAAATACACTAACCCACTAGTAGAAAATAATATGATATCACGATAAGATTAAAAATGGTAAAATAAAGGATAAACCAGAATGATAAGGATAAAAAAATATTCAAAACTTGTCTAAAAATTATTGGATAATGGGTATTTAAACCAAAATCATATTATTTGGTTTTTTTGATGTCATCCACGAATTTTATGGATTACATTGACATATTAGCATTGATTTGATGCTGTATTTTTGATAGAATAATGATTTTATGAATTTTAAAAAATTCATCTAGGAATAGTGTATAAAATTGACACAATTCATATCGTAAAATAGAAAAATTTTTATTAAATGGTGTTATATTCCAAAAAATCTAAGATTTCACCAAATTGTTAAAATTATTCTAAATATGTCATAAGTATCATTTTTGTGTCCAAATGTACAAACCCAAGCTTGACTAACATGGACATTACATTTATTCTACGGAATACTTAACACATGACACAAAACGATGCCCAAAGGCCATTTTAGTTTAGTGTCTTTGGAAACTCAGAACATAATATTCTAAACATGGTGAAAGATCTTAAACATATCCCATAAAGATATTCTAATTTTGTTTTCCAACATAAAACCTTTCGTTATATACTTGGGAATTGAAAATATAAAAAGAGTGAGCCCAAATGCTCAGTAATGGTAAACAAGGATAACATAAAACAAACCATAAACACTTGAACGTATATACATGACCATAATGTCTAAAAATCAAAATGCTGATTCATAAAAATAGTCTTGGAATTACATAAGGCATAGATCATATATTATCATTAATAATGATAAAATAGAATGGGAGTAAAACATTGAAGTGTGAAAAACCATGATGCACATGATATGACTTCCATATCATCTAGTGCATTGTTGTTACGCCAATCATTGTGGACGATCTCCATTACTGAATCATGTTTACTTGTCGTTATACCCATTTATTAGTGAACCAGATTTACTTGCATTCGAGCAGTGTCAATCTCATGGGATACTAATATTTACCCAGCGCCTTGTAGGGACATATAGGTCCCACCCATCTCATAATTAAGTCATTTTTACATGTGCCGCAAAACATAAATCATTCATCATAGCATAACCCGAGAAATAAAATGGGTTTTCTTAAACATCATTCAATCATAAAATAATCCATATAAAATTGTATTCCATTATTAACAAAATAAAACCATATTAATAATAGAGATAGAAACATAACCCTATTTAATGATTATCATCTTATATGAAAAATAATTTTGATAATCCATTTGGACTTAGTTCTAGAGGAAAATATCATTTATTCTTCAAAAACATTTTATTTTCTCAAAATTCAATGACATTTTAAATGCAAATAATTTAGTTGAAAATAAACTAGAAATATTGTAGAGGAATCTTCATGGAAATACAGTGTAATGAAGATCTAAAAACTCATTCTTGCTACATAAGTTAAAAAAACATTCTTCTCGTACTTTTTCTAGAAAACTAAAAAATGTACCTCGTATGGTAAAAAATTGAAAGATTCCTTCCATACCATGTAGTAAATGCCAGAAGGGGTAAAAAAAATATAAACATAAATTCAATAATAGTATACATTTTATGAAAACATTTTTAGAAAATATGATCATGGATGATAAATAGACCCCTAGTAAACACTTACGTATAAATAATATCAGATAAAAATGAGATTGAAATATTATCCATTAATAATTAGGAACTAGATGAGAATAATATTCATTGTTAATATATAAAAAATTTATGTTCTTTATTATTCATAAAACCCATTTAAGTGCATTTTACACTTTGAACATCATTTGACATTATGATTATAATTCCTTCTTAAAATGCACTATTATGTTGTACATTTTTTTATCATCATTAAAATTACCCAATGATATTGATTTTATTTTAGTATTTAATTTTCAGGTTTATAATTATATTGGAAACAATTCATACTTGTGGAGTGTTGGAAGATTCACATTGTAAGACCACCAAAATGGGATTTCATGCAAACAATTCTGGAGAAGGCAGATTGGACACCAGCCCACTGATGAGAATGTTGGGCCCAACATATAAGCCCAATGAAGCCCAAATTCCATGGGATGATATACGACATATATAGGAACAAATATTTTTTTATAAGAAGTGCTAATTCAGCCACCATGGTGTCTATTAAGGAAGCCCTAGTTGAAGATAAAAGTTTGGCCCAGATTTTGTGGACCAACAAAATAGGCCACCATTTTACACATATCTCTTTAACCATACACTACTTTGGGATGAAACTATACATACGGTTAGGGTACATCCGTAGATTCATTTTTATGTTAAATGGACCACTCCAATTTGGCGATCTAGAAGGTCTTCCAAGCGAATATGTTCAGTGGAAGCAAGTTGGCTGCCACCTCGGGTCAAGGGTGTTAAAGTCCCCTCTCCTTACATTCCGCCACCCTAGGCCTACCATACTCGAGTGGGATCTTATATACTATTGGGAGATCGACCCTTGACTCTATAAATTCTTATTTAATGTATTGGTGATGGAAGAGCTTATCATCATTTGTGCTTTCTTTCATTGTAATGTTATGCTTCGATTGTGTTGTCTCAAATTTGTCTTCCACATGTATGTGGTATAAATTCATTCTTGTTTCTTAATAACAGTTCTTTTTCTCTTATTATTATGTTATTATCCATATAAATTTGATATTGTTGCCTCATGTTGTGAATTTATTCACACAAACCCTTGTGAAATTATTCCCACAATGGTGGAATGATAATTTTCTTATTATTGTTTTATTTACTTCTTCAATTTCTCCCTCATGAGTTTACTTCCCGCTTCCATTGAAACCATATCATAAATGTAGGGATAACCAACATATTGATTGATCCAAGGGAGTAGAAAGGGTCTGTATTGGATTTTATTTATCACCCCATTAATGTCTAATCAATTCTTTAATTGAAATTTTTATTTGATGATTTTTAAACTTCGTCCTCCTTGTTGAATTTATGGCACACACTTCAAGTTCTAATACAAACCTTTAACTTGAAGTGCTCAAAAAATTGATCCTTCAAGTGTATAGGTGATTAGTATTAAAGTGTGTAGGTATTAATCCATTATGTGATGATGTTGTTAGATCTTCCTAAATGAATCCTTATCAACTATAAGAAGTTGAAATAATTAAAAAATGTATTCATCCAATCCACCCAAAGAGATAACCTAGGATCAACTCATTTTCATAATTTGAATTAACATAAATCTGTTAGTGAAACCTTAAACCCATCTAAAATAAACCCAATTTGGGAACTCCATAGCCAAAAACAATCCGTAGAATGTATGTGTCTGTAGGTTAGTTCTTAGGTCTTCGATTATTTGATAACCCAAGATAAACTACAAGGACCATTCTACCTTCATCTCTTTTGTAATTTTGACCGTGAATAAAATTTTGGCACTATAGCTGGGGACCCAAGTAAGTCATCTCATCACCCATTCTATTCTCCCCAATTTCTTCTACTCTCACCCAAGATCTCTTATCTTGTCCCTTTCTCGTTTTTTGGTGCATGTCCATCTACACCCGCGATCAATCAAACCGTATAGTTAGGGTGGATAGTCCTAGGGTTGGGGAGTCATGTACACCAAGATAACTCTTCCCATTAGATCCCAATCTTCCTAATATTCAAGAGTCCAAAATTGAGCCCATTTTGATGGAAGGTATTCAATGAATCCAACTCATAAACGTGGGTGGAAACCAAAATGGGAATCAAAATGAAGCAACACCAATCTTGGGGAATGCGGTCCATCAAACCATGAATTACGGCCTCACACCTTCATATAACAATGCCCCCTCATTCATTAGACACAATTCCTTAGGAGATTCCAACTACATCTTTAATCCACATGTCCTAAACCACCTTCCCACATTCCTTGTAATAAAGTCTGAGATGCCCCACCTTCACGATAAGGAGTTTAATGACATTGTAGAAACCATGTGTCCCCCACATCAACTAGAATCATCTAAGATGAGGCTATTTACTTTTTATTTAAATGATAGAGATAAAAATTGGCTAAAAAAATTTAGACCATCATCCATCAACTCTTGGGACCATCTTCAAAGAGAATTGTACAAAAAATACTTTCCCCATCACAAAACAATTTCACTTTAAAATATTATCCCAATTTTTTTTGAAAAAGTGGGAGAGTCATTCTAAGAAACATGGGTGAGGTTCAAAGACACTCTAAACATGGTTCCACACCATGGTTTTTCTATTCTTGAACAAGTATTAATTTTCTATGAAGGGTTGGGTCTATGGAAAAAATAATTCATTGACATGATGTGTAATATAATTTTAAAAATAAAGCCCCAAATGATGCTTACGAGTATCTGGAAAGCCATTCTGAACAAAACCAAACATGGGGAACTTCATCTTATTCTGAAAATCCACAAAGAACTACTGGAATTCATACACTTAGAGAATAGTAATTTCTTAGGGATAAACTCGTAACACTCTTTAGGAAGGTTGAAGAGATAGACCTTAGGAAAGTCTATGAAATCCAAACTGTAGACCCTGTTTGCACAGTTTGGGACAAACATGCCCATAAAACGGACAACTTCCCAACCATTCCATCCATCAAGGATGTTCTTTTTGGAGGACCCCCAGTGGAATTACATTCCTTTAACTTTCAAAATCCCCAATAACAAAAGACCTTCAAACCAAGGTATAATGACCACCCAGGCTTCCGCTGCAAAGATAACGAAGAACCTATCAAACCACTAGGACAAAATACTTACCCCCATTAAGAACTACCAAACCCATAACAAGATCCAAACCCAACCTATCCAATACCAACAGCAACTGGTCCTTTTTCAACAAACCATCCCACCTCCAAAATATCCTCCTTGGATAAACCATTCTTCTCAAGTACCAACCCAAACTATTCCACAAAGCCTACTAGAACAACTGTGAAAACAATTGGACAAAATGAACTTAGAATTCTCTTCCCTTAAACAAGAACATCAAACAATCAAAACTGGAAAGGCACCCATGCCTACTCACATTGTACCATCCTCAAATTTAAGGGGAGAGTCAAGTTGCACTCAAACAACTCATGACCAACTAATGGTTGAGACTATTTTAAGAAGTGGGAAATCAATTGAGAAACTATAAGAACTAATTCTGAACACATCTGAAGATTCAAACATGGATGAAAACTCAAACGAACCTAATGATAAAACTGAAAAACATGATAAAATTTTCAAAGAAAAAACTCTTCAACAAAAAACCCCACAACCTGCACCATTTACTCAACACATGAGGGGGAAAATCAAGCCTTAATTAAGTGAAACATTGAGGGAAATCTTATCACAAGTCATGTTTAACATTCCTCTTCTCAATGCAATCCAAACCATACCTTCCCACTCAATGTACTTTAAAGACTTGTGAACTTTAAAACAAATTCACATAAAAACCAATTACTTTTGGATGCAAATGTGAGAACCACAATTCAAGGGACCATTCCTCCTAAGTTGAAAGACTCGGGTTTTTCTTACATCAATGCTGAGCTAGGAGAGAGCAATGTTATCAAGGAATTGTGTGACCTAGGTGCTAGTGTAAATATCATCCCTTATGTCGTGTACTGCCAGTTAGGCCTAGAAGAAATCCAACCCACATCAACCACACTTCAACTTGCTGATCGTAGAATTAGGGTTCCAAGGGTTATTTTAATGGATGTTTTGGTAATGGTTGAAAACATCATCTACCCTTATGACTTCATTGTCCTTGACAACCATCCAAACATAGGAAATAAGGAACAAACCCCAATCATCATTGGTCTTACTTTATTTGCAAAAATCAACTCTATTATCTGAGCCCAAAATGGGAACACGACCATCACCTTTGGAAACATGAGTCTTGACTTCAACATCTATAATGCAATCTCACTAATAGGGGATGATGAGGACATTCATTAAGTAAACATGATAGGAAGCATTGATAATGAATCCATATAACATCAAGGAATATTTGATGGATGTTTAAGTCAGGTTGAGATTGATCTCCTTTGTTCACATGAAAGAAGTTTATCTCTTTGGCTTGAATAATTTTCAAATTTCTCTTTTCATGATGTCTTAGGTCTAAAAATAAGTGAAACCTTTCAAGAATCTACATTCATGGAGTCCACTCCAACTTCCTTCCCTAAATCTGATAATGCTAATATAGTAACTGAAACATATACATGTGGGGAATCAATCCTATCTAAAACTACAGAAAACAAAATTGATATTGATCCAATGTCCCAATCTTTGGCTGAATTTTTGAACCAACCTGATCTTGAATTGAAGAAACATCCCACTGCACACAAGTATGCCTTCATAAGGGACAATCAAACACATCCTATTGTCATTTCTTCTTATATAGAATCCAATCATGAGAGGATGTTTCTAGATGTCCTTAGGAAACATAATAAATCCATTGGTTGGACCCTGTCTGATATTCCAGGGATTATCCCACTTATTGGGACTCCTAGTACTGTTCTGGAATCTGATTCAATGCCAAGTCATCCACCCAAATGACGAATCAATCCTAATCTCATGGAATTAGTGAGAAAATAACTTATGAAATTGTTAAAATATGGTATCATATATCCCATAGCTGAGAGTGAGTGGGTCAGACCAATCCAAGTGGTTCCCAAGAAGCCATGAATCAATGTTGTAACTAATAAGGATGGAGAGATTCTTCCAACTAGTGTGAGTAGTGGATGGAGGGTCTACATTGAATATTGGAAGCAAAACTCATCCACCAATAAAGTCCATTTACCCTTACCATTCATTGACCAAGTCCTTGAGGGAGTGGCAGTTCATGCCTTAAATTGATTTGTAGATGGGTACTCAGGCTATAATCAAATTGAGGTCTCCCTATAGGATCAAGGGAAGACTACATTCACATGTCCATTCGGAAACTTTTACTTCAAACTCATGCCCTTAAGGTTATGCAATTCCCCTAGAACCTTTTAACAGTGCATGGTGGGAATATTCTCAGACATGGTAGGTCATTTTCTTTAGGTCTTAATGGATGACTTCTCTGTGTTTGGGGATACATTTGAGGGATGTTTGAGGAATGTATAGAATGTCTTGTCAAGATGTGATGAAAATAATCTGGTCCTAAACTGGGGAAAATGCCATTTCATGGTTAAAGAGGGACTAGTTCTAGTCTATCTTGTCATAGGTAGGGGGATTAAAGTTGATAAATCCAAGGTTTACATCATTCATCACCTTCCATCACCCAAAAATGTCAAGGAAGTGAGGTATTACATAGGACGTGGTGGTCTCTATAGATGATTCATCAAGGAATTTAGTTCAATATCCCATCCCCTTTGTGCTCTACTAGTAAAGGATGCTCCATTTGTTTGGACTAAAAGTTGTGAGGGTACATTCTCAACCCTCAAATCCTCTATCACCTCTCATCCCATCAAGGAATCTCTAAATTTGAACCTTCCTTTCGAACTTATGTGTGATTCCAGTGACATTGTTTTTGAAGCTGTGTTAAAACTACGTTGTGATAAAAATATTTATTTCATTACTTATACAAGAAATTATTTAACTGATGCCCAAATCAACTACACTACCACAGAAAAGGAGTTAGTTGATATTTTGTTTTCCTTAGAGAATTTTAGTAATTATCTCTTAGGATCCCCCATCACTGTGTTCACTGACCATTATGCACTAAAATACCTCTTCCTAAACAAGATACTAAGGCTAGACTGATTATGTGGGTCATTCTCTTACAAGAATATGACCTCACAATCAAGGATAAAAATGGTGTTGAAAATTTTGTATCTGATCATCTCACTAGGATGGAATTAATAGAAAATTATAATCACCTTTTTGTGTTGTATTCATTCCCTGATGAACACCTATACTCTGTGAGTGATTTCCCTTTCTATGCCAACATAACCAATTTCATAGTTATAGGATTAATTCTAAAATTCTTAGGGAATCATGCTCGAGGGAAATTCCATTCTAATGTTAGGCACTATGTTTTTTATGATCCATACCTCTATAAGTTCTGCCCTGAACAAGTCATTAGGAGGTGTGTCCCAGAATCCGAACAAGAGTCCATCCTTAAATTTTGTCATAGTGAGGCATGTAGATGTCACTTTTACTCTATGAGAACTTTTTCTATGGTTATTCAGTGTGGTATCTTCTGGTCCACCCTATCAAGGGACTCCTACACATTTTTTCAAAGCTTTCCGAGGTGTCAACAAGTATGGTCCATCACAAAACAGAATCAAATACCACTCACTCCCATCTTAGTGGTTGAAATCTTTGACTGTTGGGGAATATATTTCATGGGTCCCTTCCAAAACTCTAGGGTATATCTATACATAATCATAGTTTTTTATTATGTCTCAAAATGGGTTGAGGCCATTACCAATAATTCTAATGATCATCAAGTTGTGGTTTAATTTCTGAAAGAGTATATATTTTCTAGATTTGGAATTCATATGGCTATAATCAGTGATCGAGGAACCCATTTCCGCAACTGTCCATTCTCTACACTCATGTCAAAGTATGGGAGTTCTCATAATGTTTCCATTGCATACCATCCTCAAACTATTGGTCAAGCAGAGTTATAAAATAGGGAGATTAAAAATATTCTGGAAAAAACTGTCAATCATTATATGAAATATTGGTCCGAGAAACTCTTTGATACTCTTTGGGCATATCGAACTGTATAGAAAACCATCATAGGAATGTCAAAATATAGGTTGGTTTATTGAAAATCATGCCATTTACCGGTTGAAATTGATAATAAGGATTATTAGGCAATTAAGATGATAAATTATGTCCTCTCATTGGCCTGAACAAAAAGGAAATTAGATTTCAATGAACAAGAGGAACTAAGGATGGAGGTTTAAGAAAATTCAAGGATCAATAAAGCTAAAGTTCAAGCCTACCAATCTAGGAATATCAAAGTCAAACATTTGAAACAGGGAAAATTTATGCACTTGTATAGTTCAAAACTTCATTTCCACCCGAGAAAGTTAATGTCTTGATGGTCAGGTCTTTCCATATTGCATCATCTGTACCCCCATGGGGAAGTTGAGATTCAAGATCCCACTAGTGGTCACATTTTCAAGGTCAATGGTCATAAGTTAAAACAATTCATTGAATCGTTCAACAAATAAGAAATTGAGGGTGAGTTAACTGATCCAACCTATGAACCAGGAAAAAATTAATAAATTTAGGATTTAAGTCGAGCTATCGACATTAATCCTAAGCGATGCACGGGAGGTAACCCATGGTTTTCATCTTTTCGAATAATCTTTTTTTTTCAAATAGTATTAATTAATCATTTTTATATTCAAAAATAAAATAAAAATCAACTGTTGATTTGTTCTTCTATTATGAATATAGATGGGTATGAAAGGGGAGCACCATATTCATCTGTGTCACGTGGAGTGATCCTTGAGTAATAGCTTGCCCAGAAATTGAAAAAGAATACTATGTATCATCGGTTCGTTTTATTTTTATGTGTTTGTAAGTTAAAATAAAAATAAAAAATATTAATAAAAAATATTAATAAATAAAAAAAGGACGCGTCATAGGTCAGTGGTAAAACGCTGTCACAACTGGTGAAGCCACGGGGAATCGATCCTGGGACAGAAGGGAGACAGGGGCGCGTGCTTACCACTAACCTACATCTTATTGTGCTACCTTATTCTATAATTTTCATATATATACTTATACTTTACTTTCTTTATTATATATATAGTTTTGTTTTTCTTTTTTCCACTATGGAATTCTTGGTTTGACATCAAGATCAAGGGATTAAAAGGGAGCATCAAGAATTTCAACATCAAC
Source organism: Viscum album (assembly GCA_963277665.1). NCBI lineage: Eukaryota > Viridiplantae > Streptophyta > Magnoliopsida > Santalales > Viscaceae > Viscum > Viscum album. The sequence goes on from OY728140.1 coordinate 912,219,289, forward strand.
AACAAGGTGACTTCATTCCATGATCATAGTTTTCAATTTCCTTTTTGAACTCCCATTCTCTGCCTCTACCACCTTTTTAAATTTTATTTTCCTTATACACTAGGAACAATGTTACTTTAAGTTCGGGGGGAGATAAAATAAAAATTATTTTGTGTCAAAAAAATGAATGATTTGAAAAAAAATGCCTGTAAACGGATGAAAATTTTTGTTTAACTTTGTACATGGTAATACACATTGCACACTTTGAAACTAAATATCAAATACTTTTCATGCCCAGATTCTTATTTTAATCCTTTTATAATTTCATGATCATTGATTTTGGAACGTGTGGGTGTCCAATGTGATATTTCATCATTTATATTTCCATCCAAATAAAAAAAATATCACAATGAACATCCTTTGGATAGTGGGGTATTAGTTTGAGTTCATGGGGTCCCCCAAATAAATATCATATCTTTGATAATCTTTTTAGATTTAATATGAGTATTCAAAAAATATTAATAAAAAAACAATAAATTTGTGCATAGATAAATGAAATGACCTAATGTCTGGCTTTCAGCACTTGGGGATCACGACTCCAAAGTTGTCTGGCCCAGAGTTAGTAATTTTATCTTTATTTTTTGTAATTTGAATTTTCATTTGAATGAGTTAACTCGAGATAATTCCCGAGTATGTGGGCTTCACTTGGTTCCCTAAGGTACTTGAGCATGGTAGTCGTCGTCAAAGTCATGCTACATGGGTTGACTATATCGTGTGAAATTTCAATTACCCTGGAAAAATTGAAAAAAAAGGAAAAAAATATACCAAAAAAATAATACTCATCTTAATATTGAAATGTGATTCCACCTAGAACTTCACTCATTTCCCCCTTAAATAAAGATGAACCCCCATATCTATTGTGATACAGAACACATCCTCATACTTCATTAATATTTGATGAAATATGAAAATGAATTTGAACAATGAAATGGTCATGGGATTGGGATCTTCTTATGAAACTATCATGTCTTAAAATATTTTTATGAGTTTAATTGTTGTTTGTTATAATGGTTTTTGGTGATCATTGTGTATTAAAATGTTTTTCGAAAAGGGAATTCGAATTTTATAATGTTGAGATACATTTTTCTCGGGACTAGAAAAAATCAAGTTAGGGGGTGTGATTAGCCACTAAATGAGGATAATATTCATTTTAATATATATATAATATTCATGGTCTTTATTATTCATAAACACTATTTTATTTCATTTTACACTTTGAACATCATTTCACATTATGAATGTAATTCCTTCTCAAAATGAACTATTATGTGGTAAATTTTTTGAACATAATTTAAATTATCCAATGATCTAGATTTTATTTTCATATTTAATTTTCAGGTTTATAATTATATTGGGAACAATTCATACTTGTGGAGTGTTGGAATATTCACATTGGAAGTCCACCAAAATAAGATTTCATGCAAACAATTCTGGAGAAGGCAGATTGGACACCAGCCCTCTGATGAGAATGTGGGGCCCAAAATACAATCCCAATGAAGCCCAAATTTTGTGGGATGCTATAAAATGTAGAGACCCGTAGCCTGACATACATGTACATTACATTACTTTTTCGGAATACTTAGTACATTACAAAAACACACACACAAGGACCATAATAGTTTAGTGTCTTTGGAAACTCGGAACGTAATCTTGTAATCGTGGTGAAAGATCTTCAATATCTCCCATAAATATCTTCCCTTTTTTTTACCTAAAACCATTCTTTATATACTGGGGAAAAGAAAACATAAAAGGGTGAGCTGAAATGCTCAGTAAGGGTAAACAAAAGAAAAATCAATCACATCATATTCATAAGAACATAACTTTTGGAAATATTAACCTGCAAAAGAGATCATAATTTCATAACATGGGATAAATCATGGCAGTGAAATGTAATCACAATAATCATAACTTAAAACATGAGACTTTGTGGCATACACACATAATCATAGAGAATCATTTCTTGTTAGTCAAGACTCATTTCCAAGACTATCTTAGTGGACAAAGTCCCTTTCTGAACCGAGTCACTCTCGTTTCAGTCCTGTTTCACTAAACCGGTATAACCTACCATTCCAGCCATGTCTATCTCATGAGATATAAAATCTTTACCCAATTCATTGGAGGGAGATATAGGTCCCACCCATCTTATAATGAATCCTTTCTTATGTGTGCCACATAATTATAAATCATACATCATCGCATAACACATGTAACAAAAATGGGGTTCTCGAAACATCATGACATCATAAAAAAAATCATATAAGGTAAATGACTTCATAAAAATAATTTCCTCAAAACATAATCAAATCAATGTAATAATAGGGATAAAAACAGAACCCTATATTATCTTAGATGGAAAATAATTTTGATAAAACATTTGAACTCCATTCTTGAGGAAAATATCCTTTCTACTTCAAAAACACTTTTTTTTCTTAACATGTCATACAATTATAAACTAAAATAAGTTGATTAAAAATAAACATGAAAACTTATAAAGGAAGATTCTTGTAAATAATGTTTTAAAAATCCATTCTTGCCGTATAAGTTAAAAAAACGTTCTTCATACTTTTGTCGGAAATGTCAAAAAGTACCTCGTACGAAAAACGACAAAAGATTCCTTTCATATCTTTTACTAAAAACTCACCGAAGGGTAAAATTGGATATAAACTATTTTATAAGGATGGAAATAATATCACATATTTAAGGAACATGGATGTGGATGATAAAATACACCCCAGTAATTACCAAAGTAAAAACAATATCGGATAAAAGTGAGATTGTGATATTTCCCTTACCTTAGGTCCGATTTGCTTCGTAAGAGTCCAAACCTCCTGTATAATGATTTAAATAATGTCATTGACTTATTACAGAATCATATTAATTGTTATTATATCATATATGTATCACTTACGACTTTATATTACCCGTTCTTTTGTAAATTCATGTTAAAGTAGCGTTTTGGGTAAAATCGTGTCATTTATCGTAGGTGTTTTGACATGTTGTTCTTGACATTATTATTACTTATATCATGATTTAATTACTTCCAGAATATAAAATATGATTTATATATCATATATATTCAGTATATATATATATATAATAGATAGATAAATGAAATGAAAAACACCGTTCATGGAGACGGTAGTCCGTACGTACGCATGAACGCTGTTTTCCTTTCCTTATTGTCTTGAATGGAAGTAAGTAGATGACATACATATATATATAAATAAATCCAGTAGCTTTATAATTTCATATATTTCATTATTATTTCTTATATATACATTATAATCATTCTTAAATGGTTAACATGGAGAATGAATCTCATCGTGTCGTGGAGACGGTAGTCCGTACGTACACACGAGCGATGATATCATTTCCATAATTATTGAATTGAATTGGAGTGGATGATACAATATATAAGAATCATTATGATGTTATAATAAATATGTATAGTTATTCTTTACACCATAATACCCATCCATGTAAGGTGTTGGTGGAAAAATAGATTACACCACAGCGTGGAGACAGTATTCCGTACGTACGCACGCGCGGTGATTTCATTTTCCATAGCATGGATAGATGGTTAATTAGGATAGTTTCATACTTATAATAACATATCAGTATATGAGTGATACTGATGTTATTACTTCATAATGAAACAACCTAAGAAGCAGAAGTTGAAGAAGAAATAAAGGTGAACGAATTGGTAACGAGAATTACCTCTTCTTTGAAGCGCCTCTTTGAGACCTCCTCTTAGGGCACTAAAATTGGTCTTTGAGGAAGACCAGAACCTCTAGAATGTTTCTAGGGAAGTGGAGAAGATATTTTGGCAGGGTTTGGCCGATCTTGAAGGCTCAAAGTTGTGTGAGGAAGAGAGGGAGGAGGTGCCCTTTTATAAGGGAGGAGAGGGGCACCTTTGGAATAACTAAAACTATTATTTTATTATAAAGTCAAGTTCGGTTTTAAATATCTCCAAATTGATATATTTCAAATCTAAGGTGGGGATGGGTCTAAATACTCTAATCTAATAGAATTCAGACAAGTTTAGGTTCTTATTTTAACCTTATCATTTAAATTTAACATTAAGTTAAATAATTTTACTTTTACCGTGTCTTCTTGTGTTCTTATACTATAAGGTTAATGAACTTACTATATCAAGAAAAACGAACCCCAAGTTGTTTATTATTAATATATATAACCTTATCTAAGTCATTTGGCCGAAACGTAGATTTTTAGAAATAAAATAACAATTAATAATATAATATTTGTTTTAAAAACTATTTTATGACAATTTTGACACTATTTAGTAATTGATTTTTGTGAAAATCATAACAGAATGATTAGTTCGAAAAAAGTTAATTACATCTATACTAACTTGTCATATTAACCTATAAAATTATTGGAATTCATAAAAAGTCTCAAATTATATTTATTTGGGTATTTATAATATCAATTATTCTAATTTTTCACTATTATGGTAATTACTACATCATCATTGTGTCATAAATAAATTACATTATTTAATGTCTAAAAATTATAAATAAAATATCATTATGTATGAAATCTTATTATCTTTCTAATTAGAATTTACAATCGAATTTATCTCATGTATAACCCTATATTATAAATGTTTTAGTAAATAAACCTTGATTTTAACTCTTTTAATTCTTCTTTGAATTAAATAATAATAAATGTCCTAATCTAATCCAAGTAGGACTAAATGGTCATATTTTATTACTAAGGTTGTTTTTGGTCCAATTACACTTGTCAAATTGAATTAGGACATGTGTTAGGGTAATAATAATATCATTTTTACCCTTAATTACCCTGTTTACTTTTTACTGTGGTAAAAAAAGTAAAAAGTTACTATTCACCAAAAATTATTTTCATCTCATTGAACCACATTTTAGTCTTTGATATTAACTGTGTCTCTCGGATTTTTGAAATTCCACTCACAATAGCGGTAAAATTATGTTTTATGAAAAATTCAGTTTTTTTAACTACCACTTAGTGGTTTCACTATTCATCAAAAATTGAAAGTTTTCAGAAAAATACCAAAAATTAGGCCTAAGCTATATTTGATATTATGAACTCAAAAATTATTTCTATTTTATCAAATTCAAAACATATCAGTTGCATTAATTAATTTAAAAATTAATTCTCGTCGTCTAAACAAAAGGTGTGTTCTTAAGAGATAATAACTATCAAAAAATTGACACTTGTTTGTAACTGGTTTAAATATGAAATTACATCCAATGACCAAAATTGTATTGAATTGTAAAAATATATTCTAAATATACTTTAAAACCACTCAAATTAATAATTTATCACTATTAATTATTTCGATTGAAAAAGTTGTTTTTAATTAAAATTTCGTAATTTTCACTATTCATCAAAATATGAAAGTTATCCGAAAATCACCAAAATTTCACCCTAAGCTAATTTCGATATTCCGAATCCAAAAATGAAGTCCATTTTGAAAAATAAAATTTACAAAATTCCAAAAAGTGGTTATTACTATTCATAATATTTTAATAGCATATCGTTGTTTAGAAAAACTCGGTATTGCGTACTACACACGCTATCGAGGAAGGTCGTGATTGCGTGTAATGCATGGAAAGTCAAGGATGCGTGTTGAGCAAGCTCCTTTTGGTGTAGCGTACAACACAAGACATTAATGAAATTAAAAAAAATATTTTTCATAAAATCTCAGGGTGTTACATTCTACCCCCCTTAAAATAAATTTCGCCCTCGAAATTCGTCGGGGTTATAAATGGTTTACTATTCAAAAGTTTCTTTAATCGAAACCTACATCGTAAAAAGGAATACCAAAACCAATCTTTAAAAATGAAAGTATGAAATGTAATGGTTACCCAAATAAACTAATCATTGGGTTTCCACATAGGTGAAAATATGGATATGGAAGAAAAATCTAACCATCATGTTCTGATGGAGAGTGGTAGAGAACATGGCTATGGAAAATACAACAATCACAAATCCATAAATTTGTGAAGATCTAAGGTACCATCTGATTAATCAGGTATAATAGCACTAGGACAACATTTTTGGTTTTCAAGATCATTTCCCTAAAGTTGAAGAATTTGAATTAGAATAAATACTTACTTTATTTTGGTACAATCTCACTGTTGTTCATGCCTTGAACAATTTTCACTTCATCTCTTAAATAAATGAAGTTGAATTTTTTATTCGTGAAGTGTTAGCAGATCTTGTGATAGAATGACGGGTCATTCCATCTGTCTCAAACAAAAAGTTAGAAAAAAGTTATTAAATATACATAAGTCATTCTATAGTGAGATTAATCATATATGGTTCCTAAAATGGACTTATACTTCATATATCAAACTGCTTAATATAATAAAACTAGTTTCTACTAAACAGGGAATTTCTGTAGGTCAGTGGTAGGCGATAAAGGCCAGTCGCACTTCAGTTGTGGGTTCGATTCCGACAGCCTTGTCCAACGCGATGGGCTGTCGCCCGTCCTGCAGGTTTTCCTTTTTATATTACTATATTACTATAACATCCCATCAATAAGATATATCTTGTTGGTCACATTCCAAACATTCAAAGGCCTTAATCATGTACTCTCTTGAATACCCATTGAACCTTTGTGAAAACATGAATGTAGTTAAAAGTTAACACTTTCCACATACCAAAATCCTCAAAATTCTATATACTCAAACCATGATATCACTTAGTCCTTATATCAATCATGAGCTCAAGAATACTGTCAAACAATTCATTTTCTCCCTATCCCTTCATTATGCGCATATCATCTACTTTCCAAAATATTTGAATCACTTTTCATGGTTACCAGTACCTTAAAATTATTGAAAACCACAATAGACCAATACATAAATATTTCAATACACCATAAAAGTACCTCAACAACATTATTCTTTAATACCAATACATAAACAAATCAGTCCATCCACATCAATGATTGTCCTGGAATAAGTCCTTCCTTGATTTAGAAGTAACTTTTTAGGTTAGGGCATCGAGTTGGGTAATGCCCATGTTCTCCGCAAATAAGACATTGAACTCCATAACAGTCTGTCACTCTATGACCCTTTTCTCCACATAGATAACATCGGTCCCTCCATTTGAGGTATTCCTCAAGGTTCTTCTTCCCTTCTTTAGAAATCTCAATCTTCCTTTATTTATTCTCCTCAACATGCAAACATGAATAATAGTTCATCTTCCTCTTCTTTGATGAATTAGGCATACCACTAAATTTCACCTTGTTAATCATATATCGCGATGACTGATTCGACATAATCACAATATCTTTCTCTCTAGGAATTACACAATTTTGTTTCTCATAGTCACCAATTTTTCCATTGGATTCAATGTTAAACGAATTCCTTCTGGTTCCCTCCATTAACTAAAACACAAAAAGAATCTTGTGAGAGGCAAAAATCATGCTAGAGAAAACAACATAGTAAAGTGGGAGTACCCTTAATATCTAACATCTTAGGTTAAATTCTAAGATCGTTACCGTAGTGATAGGACTATATCCTATACGTATACTTATCCTTAGAGACATCCCTAGACATACCTTAGCAATATCTCTAGGGATCTCACTAACGTTCTCACATCCTAGTTCCAAAGGTTGACTAAACCGTTCCTCTGATACCAACTGTAGAGACCCGTAGCCTGACGTACATTTACATTACATTACTTTTGCGGAATACTTAGTACATTACAAAAACACACACACACAAGAACTGTAATAGTTTAGTGTCTTTGGAAACTCGGAACGTAATATTCTAATCGTGGTGAAAGATCTTCAATATCTCCCATAAATATCTTCCTTTTTTTTTACCTAAAACCTTTCTTTATATCATGGGGAAAAGAAAACATAAAAGGGTGAGCTCAAATGCTCAGTAAGGGTAAACAAAAGAAAAATCAATCACATCATATTCATAAGAACATAACTTTTGGAAATATTAACCTGCAAAAGAGATCATAATTTCATAACATGGGATAAATCATGGCAGTGAAATGTAATCACAATAATCATAGCTTAAAACATGATACTTTGTGGCATACACACATAATCATAGAGAATCATTTCTTTTTAGTCAAGACTCATTTCCAAGACTATCTTAGTGGACAAAGTCCCTTTCTGAACCGAGTCACTCTCGTTTCAGTCCTGTTTCACTGAACCGGTATAACCTACCATTCCAGCCATATCTATCTCATGAGATATAAAATCTTTACCCAATGCATTGGAGGTAGATATAGGTCCCACCCATCTTATAATGAATCCTTTCTTATGTGTGCCACATAATCATAAATCATACATCATCGCATAACACATGTAACAAAAATGGGGGTCTTGAAACATCATGAAATCATAAAACAAATCATATAAGTTAAATGACTTCATAAAAATAATTTCCTCAAAACATAATCAAATCAATGTAATAATAGGGATAAAAACAGAACCCTATATTATCTTAGATGGAAAATAATTTTGATAAAACATTTGAACTCCATTCTTGCGGAAAATATCCTTTCTACTTCAAAAACACTTTTCTTTTCTTAACATGTCATACAATTATAAACTAAAAAAAGTTGATTAAAAATAAACATGAAAACTTATAAAGGAAGATTATTTTAAATAATGTTTTAAAATCCATTCTTGTCGTATAAGTTAAAAACATTCTTCGTACTTTTTTCGGAAAAGTCAAAAAGTACCTCGTACGAAAAACGACAAAAGATTCCTTTCATATCTTTTACTAAAAACTCACCGAAGGGTAAAATTGGATATAAACTTTTGTAGAAGGATGGAAATAATATCACATATTGAAGTAACATGGATGTGGATGATAAAATACACCCCAGTAATTACCAAAGTAAAAACAATCTCGGATAAAAGTGAGATTGTGATATTTCCCTTACCTTAGGTCCGATTTGCATCGTAAGTGTCCAAACCTCCAGTATAATGAATTAAATAATGTCATTGACTTATTATAGAATCATATTAATTGTTATTATATCATATATGGTTCACTTATGACTTTATATTTCCCGTTCTTTTGTAAATTCATGTTAATGTAGCGTTTTGGGTAAAATCGTCTCATTTATCGTAGGTGTTTTGACTTGTTGTTCTTGACATTATTATTACTTATATCATGATTTAATTACTTCCAGAATATAAAATATGATTTATATATCATATATATTCAGTATATATATATATAATAGATAGATAAATGAAATGAAAAACACCGTTCATGGAGACGGTAGTCCGTACGTACGCATGAACGTTGTTTTCCTTTCCTTATTGTCTTGAATGGAAGTAAGTAGATGACATACATATATATATATATACATAAATCCAGTAGCTTTATAATGTCATATATTTCATTATTATTTCTTATATATACTTTATAATCATTCTTAAATGGTTAACATGGAGAATGAATTTCATCGCGTCGTGGAGACGGTAGTCCGTACGTACACACGAGCGATGATATCATTTCCATAATTATTTAATTGAATTGGAGTGGATGATACAATATATAATAATCATTATGATGTTATAATAACTATGTATATTTATTCTTTACACCATTATACCAATCCATGTAAGGTGTTGGTGGAAAAACAGATTACACCACGGCGTGGAGACGGTATTCCGTACGTACGCACGCGCGGTGATTTCGTTTTCCGTATGATGGATAGATGGTGAATTAGGATAGTTTCATACTTATAATAACATATCATTATATGAGTGATACTGATGTTATTACTTCATAATGAAACAACCTAAGAAGAAGAAGTTGAAGAAGAAATAAAGGTGAAAGAATTGGTAACGAAAATTACCTCTTCTTTGAAGCGCCTCTTTGAGACCTCCTCTTAGGGTACTAAAATTGGTCTTTGAGAAATACCAGAACCTATAGGATGTTTCTAGTGAAGTGGAGAAGATATTTTGTCAGGGTTTGGCCGAGCTTGAAGGCTCAAAGTTGTGTGAGGAAGAGATGGAGGAGGTGCCCTTTTATAAGGGAGGAGAGGGGCACCTTTGGAATAACTAAAACTATTATTTTATTATAAAGTCACGTTCGGTTTTAAATATCTCCAAATTAATATATTTCAAATATAAGGTTGGGATGGGTCTAAATCCTCTCATCCAATAGAATTTAGACAAGTTTAGGTTCCTATTTTAACCTTATCATTTAGATTTAACATTAAGTTAAATAATTTTACTTTTACCGTGTCTTCTTGTTTTCTTATACTATAAGGTTAATAAACTTATAATATCAAGATAAACGAACCCCAAGTTGTTTATTATTAATATATATAACCTTATCTAAGTCATTTGGCCGAACCTTAGATTTTTAGGAATAACATAACAATTAATAATATAATATTTGTTTTAAAAACTATTTTATGTCAATTTTGACACTATTTAGTAATTGATTTTTTTGAAAATCATAACAGGATTATTAGTTCGAAAAAAGTTAATTAAATCTATACTAACATGTCATATTAACCTATAAAATTAGTGGAATACATAAAAAGTCTCAAATTATATTTATTTGGGTATTTATAATATCAATTATTCTAATTTTTCACTATTATGGTAATTACTGCATCATCATTGTGTCATAAATAAATTAAATTATTTAATGTCTAAAAATTATAAATAAAATATCATTATGTAGGAAATCGTATTATATTTCTAATGAATATTTACAATCGAATTTATCTCATGTATAACCCTATATTATAAATGTTTTAGTAAATAAACTTTGATTTTAACTCTTTTAACTCTTCTTTGAATTAAATAATAATAAATGTCCTAATCTAATCCAAGTGGGCCTAAATGGTCATATTTTATTCCTAAGGTTGTTTTTGGTCGAATTACACTTGTCCAGTAGAATTAGGACATGTTTTAGGGTAATAATAGTATCATTTTTACCCTTAATTACCCTATTTACTTTTAACTGTGGTTAAAAAAAAGTAAAAAGTTACTATTCACCAACAATTATTTTCATCTCATTGAACCACATTTTAGTCCTTGATATTAACCGTGTCTCTCGGATTTTCGAAATTCCACTCACAGAAGCGGTAAAATTAGGTTTTATGAAAAATTCAGTTTTTTTAACTACCACTTAGTGGTTTCAATATTCATCAAAAATTGAAAGTTTTCAGAAAAATACCAAAAATTTGGCCTAAGCTATATTTGATATTATGTACTCAAAAATGATTTCTATTTTACCAAATTCAAAACATATCAGTTGCATTAATTAATTTAAAAATTAATTCCCGTCGTCTAAACAAAAGGCGTGTTTTTAAGAGATAATAACTATCAAAAGATTGACACTTGTTTATAACTGGTTTAAATGTGAAATTACATCCAATGACAAACATTGTATTTAATTGTAAAAATATATTCTAAATATACTTTAAAACCACTCAAATTAATAATTTATCACTATTAATTATTTCGATTGAAAAAGTTGTTTTTAATTAAAATTTAGTAATTTTCACTATTCATCAAAATATGAAAGTTATCCGAAAATCACCAAAATTTCACCCTAAGCTAATTTCGATATTCCGAATCCTAAAATGAAGACCATTTTGAAAAATAAAATTTACAAAATTTCAAAAAGTGGTAATTACTATTCATGATATTTTAATAGCATATCGTTGTTTAGCGAAACTCGGTATTGCGTACTACACACGCTATCGAGGAAGGTCGCGATTGCGTGTAATGCAAGGCAAGTCAAGGATGCGTGTTGAGAAAGCTCCTTTTGGTGTAGCGTACAACACAAGACATTAATGAAATTAAAAAGAATATTTTTCATAAAATCTCGGGGTGTTACATAAAAAATATATTGGAACAAATAATTATCCATAATCCAGTGCTAATTAGACCTCCATGGTAGATATTATGGTGGCTAAAGTTGATGATAAATTTACGGGCCAGTTCTTGCGGCCCATAAAAATATCCCACCATTTTAAACATGTATCATTAACAATAAATTATTTTGGGATGAAACGATACAGAAGATTAGGGTCCATCCTGAGCTTCATATTTTTAGTTCATGGCCCACTCAAATTATGCCATCTAGAAGGTCTTCTAGGGGCATCGGTTTAGTGGAAGTAAGCTGGCAGCCACCTCGGGTCAAGGGTGGGAAAGTCTCCTCTACCTTACTTTCCACCACCCTAGGCCTACCATACTCAAGTGGGATATTTTGTAATGTTGGGAGATCAGCCCAAGACTATGGAAATTACTATTGAATGTAGTGGTGGTAGAATTTTTTATCATATTTTGATCTTTCTTTCACTGTAATGTTATGTTGTGATGTTGTTGTCTCAAATTTGTCTTCCACATGTAAGTTGTTTTAATTCATCCTTGTTTCTCAATAAAAGTTCTTCTTCTCTTATTATTCTATTATTATGCATCTCACTTTTATATTTTTGCCTCATGTTTTTAATTTATTCACACCAACCCTTGTAAAATAATTCACAAAATGGTGGAGTGACAATTTTCTTTTTATTGTTTTCCTTACTTCTTCAATTCATCCACCATGAGTCTACTTCTCGCTTCCATTGAAACCATAGCATCAATGGAGGGATAACCCACTTATGGGTTGATCCAAGGGAGTATAATGGGTATGGATTGGATGTTATTTATCACCCCATTAATTTCTAATCACTTCATTAATTTATATTTTTATTTGATTATTTTTAAACTCCATCGTCCTTGTTGAATTTTTGGCCACACACTTCAAGTGATAATATTAACCTTTACCTTGAAGTGCTCAAAACATTGATCCTTCAAGTGTATAAGTTATTAGTATTGAAGGTTGTAGGTATAAATCAAGTAAGTGATGATGTTGTTTGATCTTATTAATTGTATCCATCTCAAATATAGTAAATTGAAATCATTAAAAAAGGAATTCATCCAATCCACCCAAAGCGATAACCTAGGATAAACTCATTATCTTAATTTGAGTTAACTTAAATCTATTAGTGATACATTAAACCAATATAAAATCAACCCAAGTTGGAAACTGCATAGCCAAAAACAATCTATAGAATTTATGTGTTTGTAGGTTACTTCATAGGTCTTTGAGGATTCGATATCCCAAGCTAAACTACAAGGATCATTCTACCTTCATCTCTTGGGTAAATTTGAGCGTGAATCACTTACCTTAGGTCCAATTTCTTCTATATGTGTCTGAAATTCTTGTATAGTGGGTTTAAACATATTATTAACTTGTAACAGAATAATTATAATTTTTATGATATCTTATATGATGACATTATATTAACCGTTCATTTGTCTATTCCATTTCAATGTAACGTTTTGGGTAATAATCGATTTATTTTCCGTAAGTGTTTGGACTTGTTATTATTGATATTATTACATATATCATGAATTCCTTACTTCCAAAATGTAAAAAATGATTTATATATCATATATATTCATTATATAAATATATATAGTAGATATATAGATTTAATTGGATACACTATTCATGTAGACGGTAGGCCGAACGCACACATGAACGTTGTTTTCATTTACTCATTAAATTGAATAGATATAAGTAAATGACATATATAAATATATATATATATACAATAGAATTAATATTTCATATATCACATTATTATTTAATATATATAATTTATAATCATTCTTGAATGGTTAACATGGAAAATGAATCTCATCATGTCATGGAGATGGTAAGCAGCATGCACGCACGAGCGACGATATCGTTCCCATAGTTGTTGATCACTGTTAAAGTAGATGGTGAAAAATATCTCATAATTACTATCATGTTATAATAACCATATATAGTTATTACTTCCACAATTATACCCATCCAAGTATGGTGGTGGTGAAAAATATATTACACCAACGCATGTAAACGGTAATCCGTACGTACGCACACATGGTAAATAGAAACTTTAGTAATTATTTTATTTACCATGGTGAAAGGGTAAATCTGATAAAAAAGGGTAAAATAATAATAATAATTTAATAATATAAAACAATCTTAAATCGTGTCTTCATCCAATTGGTTGAGATATTTCTGACCATGGGTATCCTTGGGTTGATTTTAGGACCCCGTAGATTCACTTGGATGTGGAAATAACATTTTATAATAATTAATTTAAAGTAAATATAATTATAAACCAAACATATATCTTTTATGAAATTGATTTTTAAATAGGGTTATATAATGGATCTATATGATCACAAATAGTTATTAGAAAGCTAAACAATTTCCTACATCATTGTATTTTATTTTTAATTTTTTGAGATTATATAAATAGTTTTATTTATGAAACAAATATTATGTAGTGATTACCTCATTAATGAAATATTCAAATAAATGAATTTATAAATATTAAAAATATATAATTTGTTTATTTTGAGGTCATCCACGAATTTTATGGATTACATTGAAATATTATCTCTATGTTAATGACTTGTTTTATGAGGAATAAATATTTTATGAATTTTTAAATTGTCAAGTTTGAATGGCGTCCAAAATTTTCACAATTCATAACTTAAAACATAAAATATTTTATTAAACGATATTAAATTCCTAAAAATATTAGATTTGATTTTTTTTTAAAATATGTCCAAATATTTCATAAATAACTTTTTTCTGTATTTTGAGTGATATGTTAATTAAACTAAACCACAAGGTGTAAATAACATTATATCACTATAGGATTAAAAAGGATATAATAACGGTAAAACCATAAATATAAGGATAAAAAAACATTCAAAACTTGTCAAAAAAATATAGGATGATGGTTATTTGAAATAAAATCATATTATATTCTAATTAAATAAGTTTTGTACAAATTTTAGTCAAAAATGAATTTATAAAATATTAATATTTTGAAGAGTTTCCTAAAGTTCCCCTCTCCTCTCTTATAAAAGGGAACCTTCTACCTCTCTACTTCACTCCATTTTTAACCTTAAAACTCATCCAAAACATGATAATTACACTTCTAAACATCCCTAGTTACATTATAGAGGTTCTCGTATTCTCAAAAGACAAACTCTAGTTCCCTAAGAGTATATTTAAAAGAGGCACCTCGAGGAAGAGGTAATCTCTTCTACCGATTCATTCAAATATATTTCTTCTTATACTTCATCTTATCTAGATCTGTCATTATAATGTAATAACAAAAGTATAAGTAATATATGGATATGTTTTTATAAATATGACACAATCTTATTTAACCGTTAATCCATCCTACGAAAAAAAAGATATGGTGATCATTTATATACAGGATAAGATTTTCACATGATATGTTCTTATAAATATGATATTATTGTTATTTCATTTTTTTACTATTACTGATCATTTGAGGTCACACTTTTATATTATTCTTTTCCCCATGACATTAAGTATTTTATTATGTATGATATGCCAAAAATTAGTCGAGATATGATGAAATAAACATGAGACAATCTAGTTGTTTTATGAAACAGTTGTTTATGTATCCTAGTTTCTAAATACACTATACCTATACGGTCCTGTCATGGTTTTTTTATATGTTGTAATAAATATAATTCAATACAGAAGTGATATGAATGTATGTAAAGTAAGTTTCATTATAGTTTGTATCAGATGAAAAGTACAATTAACCTGTGGAAACTAGGATGAAAAATCCTTAGTAATAACCATAAGGATATGTCTAAGAATAAGATACAAACCAAGGGTTTTAGAAATTTCCATGAATAACCTATGAAAAAATTTAATGTGTGATAAATTGAAATATTATTCGTGATTATGTGGTTTTCGGGTTATGATTTTTTTTCTCACACTATGCTTCATGGTTTTAGCCAATGGCTGGAACCTTAAGGAACCATGTTAATGCTGAATACGATAGGCGATGCATTGATTGTCCCCCATAGAAAAAAAATGTTAATGGAGATGGAATGAAAAATCTTATATCCATGATCACACAAATTTCTCAAGATTTGAGTCATGAAAGACTTCAAAATGAGCAATGGAAGGAGAAACATTCTATTGAATCCTTCTTGAGGTATCATCCACCTTCATTCAGCGGGTCTTCTGATCCATTAGTTGTTGAACAATGGAACTGTACAACTAAAAAGATATTTTTAGTTCTACAATGTTTTGATTATGATAAATTAGTCTTAGCAGTATATCATTTTGAAGGTGATGCTAATCAATGGTGTAATCTTATCAAGAATACGAGGAAAAGAGATGAAATTGAGTACATGGAATGGGATGAGTTCAAGAACATATTTTTCAATAATTACATTTCTCATATTCATAAAACAAATATAGAGAAGGAGTTCCTTGAACTTAAGAAAAATAATGATTAATATGTTGGTACCTACATAGAATATTTTACAAGACTTTAAAGGTACACTTATGGAATTATTATTCAACATGAGATTAAGATTTATCGATTCATTAGTGCCATAAAACCAAGTCTCTGAAGAGAGTTATCCATGAGATACATTAATAAATATGAATAAATTGTTCAATTTTATCTCAAGGATGAGATGGATATTGGAGTAACCCATCAGTCATATGGTTTTGATAAGAAGAGGAGAATGAAATTCAACAGAAAATATAAATATTACACTGAAAAGAAGATGAGTTTTACCTTATGCTCAATGTGTGGAAGGAAACAAGGAGGGAATTGTCTTAATGGGACTAGTAAATTTCTTAAGTGTGTACAAGAAATTCATCAGGCAATTGAATGCTGACGGGATGGGAAAATGATTTCTAATGATGTGAACAAAGAAAAGGCTACACATAATAAACCTCGTACACTTCAATGATACAATTGAAAAATAAAATGGGACATTATGAGAATAAACACCCTAATCCAATGGTTATTGATTATGATCGATGTCAAAAAACACATAAGTCCAAATAAAACTTAAATTCAAATTAAATTACTATCAGTGACATGAAGTACGATAATGATGTGGTGAAAGGTACACTTACCATCCACTCTAAAGTAGAAATTTTTTTATTTGATTCTAGATCCACCAACACTTTTTTTTCTAAAGAATTTTCTAAAGTTATTGCCTTATTACTTCAACAATTAGATGTTGAGTTAGTTGTGACAACTCTTAATGGAACAATGGTGGTATAAAAAGTTTACAATTCTTCCCCAATTGAAGTTTGTGGGAATGTACTTCCTGAAAATTTTGTGATCCTTCCTAGAGAAGATATTGATGTGATTATCGACATGGATTGGATTTCTTTTTATGGATCTCATATCAATTTCCTATGAAAAAAAGTCACATTTTATATTCCAGATCAATCTATGATAACTTATCATCGCATGGATGAATATAACCTTCCAGTGTAAATTTCTTCCATATTATGGGTCTTGATTCCAATAAATGAAGGTTATTTATCTGTAATGTTTTGGTATAAACTCATGATTAATAATAGGCCCATTTTACAGGAATTTTAAGATTTCTTTCCAGATTAATTTCTATTTATTCCACAAAATATTGAAGTTGAGTTTTCAATAGAACTCATAAAGAGTGATATGCCTATTTCCAAGACATAGTACAAAATGGAATCAATTGAGTTTTAGGAATTGAAGAAGCAACTCAAACAGAATCTTGATAATGGATTCATACACCCTAGTGCACCACCTTGGGAAGCACCTGTTATGTTTGTTTTAAGAACCTGAATCTTCATTTTCAGGTATGTCTTCCCTTATTCTGCAGTTTTTGAGAAAATAGGGTTTCTAGGAATTTTTGAAGTACACGTCGTGTAATTTATGAGTACACATCGTGTACTCCCTGGCCACACCAGGCCGTGTGCTAGCCATGTCTGGGCCACACACATGGTGTGTAGGGGTGAAGGGGAGGCCACTTAAAGCGGAGTACGGAAAAGTAGAGTACACGCTGTGTATTCAATAAGTACACACCGTGTATTTTTTTTTCATTAAATGGATTGGGGTCGCACCTAATCGATAAAACCATCTTCTTCTAGGTCCTGTTCGACCGAGAGATGTTGTCTGGCCGCAGAACTCCTCTGAATCACCAAGACTTCATCCTTTCTTCGAATCGACCACCGTCGATTGCGTTGAAACCAACGCGGTGAGTCATTCCTTCTCCTAGAGCCTTGATTTCCAATTCCTCATCTTTCATAAGTTATTGTGGGTTGATCATTTTGTGTGTTTTCATAGATCAATGTCGTTCTGAGAAGAATAAAGCCTCGTGGTTCAAGTATATCGATATCCTAGGATCAAGGTAGGTGTTTTGTTCCTTACATTTCGATGTCATTTAGTTTTATGTGAAAATTCCCCCAATAACTGTGAACGGGGTATTGCGTGTTTATCTTTTGGACCTTATGGTTCTTCCTGCCTTTCTTGCATGCTTGTGTAGAGATAAATTGATCTTTCTTGTGTATAATTGATGTGATAGGATGTTTTTTCCATGATTTGGTTCTTGTTACGACCTTTGGGTCTTGTTAGCCTTTGGATGTTGTACATGTTTCCATGCCTAGTGATTATAGGATGGAATGACGTTGTTAACATTCTTGTTGCCATGTAGACTTTTTGGCCATGTAGCTCTATAGGTGTACTTTGGTTAGCCAAGTAGCACTATAGGTGTACTCTTGCCTTATAGAATTAATATGCACTGACTGGCACGAGAGTGTGAGAACCCGGTGCTATAGATTATAATGGATAGACCGAGTGAGCTTCCGAGATAGTATTAGATATTATAGAATATACGGGGATAGACCGAGTGAGCTTCCTCAGAGAATCTTGGACATTATAGACTATAGGGGATAGACCGAGTGAGCTTCCTAGAGAGTTTTAGTTATTATATACTATGGGAGGGTAGACCGGGTGAGCTTCCTAGGAGAGTCTTTACCTTGTTTGAATGTCTTTAAAACTTTCCCCAGCTAGAGGAGGAATTGACCAAGTGAGATTCCTCAGAGAGTCTATGGTATACCTGAGGCTATAGGAGGATTAACCGAGCGAGATTCCTTAGAGTGTCCCTAGACATTGGGGTCAAGAGGGATAGATCGCATGATCTTTCCCAGAGAGTCCCTGACTACCGTAGACTATAAGGGGAATTGACCGAGTGGGCTTCCCCAGAGAGTCTTATAATTTCGTATGATCAAACCAGAGGGGTTAGACTGAGTGCACTGCCCAGAGGGTTGTGGTACTTCTCGGATAAGACTAGAGGGGATGGCTACGAGTACTTCCTAGAGGGTTTCCTGGTTGTGTTAGCTATTACATCACTGCTTCTTGTTCTTCTATGGATTGATCACTGTTGTATATCATCCTGTTTACTACTTACTGATTACTACCTGCTATTGTTGCTACTATTTACTACTTTTTATATGATTACCTACCATATACTCACTGAATTTTCGACAGAGGTCTTCGGGTTGTTGCCTACCAGGATTTTGTCTCAGCCCTTGTTTGGGTCATGTTTTTTGGCCCAAATAGACTATGTTGTTGCATGCATAGACAAGGGAAATCACCCTTCGACTTCTGGTACATGATTTCTTTGGAGTAGGAGAGAATGGGACCAAGCTTTGGCTTGCGATGCTGAGGATCTGTTTACTTTCTTTTGTACTTGTTTTGGTACTATTTTATTTTTCAGCATTGTGGCTTTTTTATATGATTTCCTATATATGAATCATGAATCATTTCATATATATGCATATGATCTCTAGTTGTTTTCTGATTTATTCATTCCATTGTTCATTATTGTGGTTATTTACTGCTTCTTCTCTTGCATGTTTATTTACTTCCGTTGTGTACTCTTCCAATGAGGGCATAGTTTCCCCACTATCAAACCCAAGGCCCTCGCTGCTAGTTGGCAGCCTCTGGAATTTGGGGAAATGCGCTTGAGTCCATGTGACCAACCGGGTACGGGGCGCCTCTGGGTGGATTCCGGAACTGGGATGTTACAAAGTGGTATCAGAGGAATTATTTTCTCTTGATTTACTATTTGGAGCCTTTGGCCCGGGATAGGAAGGATTTGGTAACTGGTAATAAGCTGTGCTCGGGAGTACCTAACCCGTGTACTGGGAAAATCCATACTACTCCATTTGTTGCAGCTTTCTAGTTTTGAGATTTTATAGTTGATATGATTTCACCTACGGTGATTCACCTGACTTGTGTTGTTATTATTTATGCTATTATGGTTCTATTTCTGTCGCAACCCGATGAGATGGGGGTATTCCATCTCATGCATCATATAGGAACTTGTTAGAAATCGCATGCCATGCATTCATTCCATTCCATCTAGGATGCATTAGCGATTGCATTTCGTTGTGATAGACTTTGTGTAGATTATATATGATGTTGTGATAGATGATTTAGTAGAATCTATGTTGTTTGTTAGAGGATTGGTTGTATTGTACCTTTCATAAATGAACTCCAAATTTTGTTTCTTAAGGTGTTAGGGGCCCTCTAGAATCGGATATTGGTGAATCATTGACCTCTGTTTCCTTATATAAGACTATATTGGATGCCAAGATTTTATTCATGGGGAGTATGGGCCCTCACGGATCGGAGTTTGGCACCCTCATGCCTTGTTTTTTTGTGTTTCTAGGCTTCGATGCAATTTCTGAGCTACTGCCCAGAAAAACCCAGAATACACGGCATGTACTTTAGGACTACACGCTTTGTAGTTTCAGACCATGTTACTGACTGTGTTAGCAGGAACACAGGGTTGAGGAAATGTCTTTAGGAGCACACCGTGTAGTTTTTATACACACTGTGCAGTGTAGATCAGTGTACCTGGCTGTGTCACTAACAACACGTGTCAGGGATGCTAGATAAGAACATGCTGCATTGGTAAAGAACATACCATGTAGTCTTGTTCCAGGTACCCATCTGTGTCAATAACAACACAGTTCGGTGTTATATTCTTCTATTCATGTCAAGTTTGTTCGAAACACACCGTGTATGGGTCAGTCGTGTAGCCGTCCTTGTGAACTAACAACGTGGGTCGGTGAAACCTTATCCACTACATGTCGTGTCCATTGGGAACATGCCATGTAGTCTTAGTTTAAGAAGACCGTGTGGGTTATCCGTGTAAAGGGACTCGGTCAGGGGATAGAGTTCAAGTACACGCCGTGTGTGGGAACAACACGCCATGTAGTTTTGGGTGTTACATGACCAAAGGTGGCAGGAGTACACGCACATGTCTTTGGTTTAAGTGAACACATCGTGTAGTCACGTTTTGTAAACTCGAGTGTTTCCTTCTCATGTACCCATTTTGTACTCTATTGTTTTATGTCTTTGATAATCCTGATATGAGGTGTGTTTCTGATATTTTCAGAGCTATGCCTCCTAGACGTCCTCCGATTGTACTTCAGCTACCAGATGGTGATCAGACACCGGATACGGTCGACCAGGGACCTCCTGCAGATCTTCCTGTTGTTCTAGCCTTGGCTCCAGTAGTTATACCCATCGCCTGTGCCGATTCACCGTTCAGGGAGGACTTCCGAAGGATGATGGAGACCTTTCAGGGGCGCCGCCTCCTGCCCCGTCGATGGCCGAATCGATGCGGGTCTTTCAGCAGCAGCACCCTCTTTCTTTCTTATGGGATGGAGGACCCCAGGCAACAGAGTGGTGGTTAGAGGTCACGCTGACGATCTTTGAGCATCTTGAGATACCCCCAGAGAAAAGGGTAATGTTGGCTACTTATATGATCTAAGACACCTCCAAGAGGTGGTGGGAGGTGATCTCGTAGTCAGGGCACCAGTGGAGTATGTCATGGAATTAGTTCCGCCACACCTTATATGACTACTTTTACCTGGAGACCTTGAGGGACAACCAAGCTTGGAAGATTATGATTCTACAGCAGGGTAATCTTTCTGTTATGGATTACTCGTCTCGCTTTACCGAGTTGTAGTGCTTCACGCCGATCCTAGCAGGTGATGAGTTGTTCCTTGCTAAGAAGTTCTAGGACGGTCTCAAGAAGGAGATCTGTTCCCATGTGAATATCATCAGGTTGAATTTGATATATTTTATCGTCAACCAGGCACTGATCACTGAGTGCAACCTGCGGGATTCTGGAACAGTGATCCAGGGTGGTTCGAGATCCAGAGCTGGTGCTCCTCCTATAGATAGTAAGAAGTTCCACAGAGAGTCTTCTCAAAGAGATCAGATCAAGAGGAATGTAACTTCAGGAAGCCAGGTCGTACACTACCAGTGCGGTAGGATCAGGCATACTATGACTCAATGCCAGAGGGACCCGATGGAGTGCCGATCTTGCGGAAATATGGGCCATCTTCAGCGCTTCTGTCAGATCCTCACACCTTCAGCTGGTGGTGGGGGTTCTTCTATGACCTCGTGTTCAGGAGATGTTTCACCAGTTTCTCACCATTCTTGGAACTGGAGTTCTTCCGGTCGTTCGGACCAAGGTGGAGGTCACGGACATGGTGGTCAATCACCAGGATACTAGCGAAAGCAGAGTGGATCGGCTCAGAGTGGTTAGCCAGGGGCACAGGGCCGTGGTACAGGCCAAACATTAACCGTGGAGAAGACCTACCGGGAGCAAGATCATGGCCCTTCTCTAGTTTGAGGTACAATTCTAGTATACACAATTTTATCTTCATCCCTTTTCGATATTGGTGATTCACATAGTTTTTTCCCTGTTGCTGTTGTGGAGAGCCTTGGGATCTGTATCTTTTCATCTGCTGACATGTTGACCCTTGACACGCCGTTGGGAATGAGGACATCTAGCATACGTCAGGGCACAGAGTGTCCTCTTGAGGTTTCAGGTTGTCGTTTCTTTTGGGACCTCTATGTCCTAGAGATGACGGGATATGACATCATTCTCGGGATGGACTGGTTGGTTCCCTTCCAGGCAGACGTTGATTGCTATCTCCGCAGGGTGAGTTTCATATCACCAGAGGGTGGATCATTTCTTCATAGAGGTGAGTGGGATTTCTAGGTGGGTAGAGCTGGACCAGAGCATCATGGGCTAGAAGGAGTTATAGCCCAGATTTCCAGTCATTATCTGGATGAGCTAGGGACTTCACAGTTAGACTTTCCTCCAGTGCTGGATCGTTTCAGGGATGTCTTTCCAGAGTGATTTAAAGGTTTTCCTCTGGAGCGTGAGGTAGACTTCTTGATTGAGCTCATGAGAAGGGTGGCACCATTGTCCATTCCTCATAATATGATGGCTACACCTGAGTTACAGGAGCTCAAGAAGCTGTTGGAAGAGTTACAAGAAAAAGGTTACATCTGACCCTCTACTTTTCCTTGGGTTTCACCTATCCTGTTTGCGAAGAAGGCATATAGAACCCTTCATCTCTATGTGGATTATCAGAAGTTGAACCAGTTGACAATCAAGAACCGATATCCCTTTCTGAGGATCGATGACCTCTTTGATCAGCTTCGAGGAGCCCGTGTGTTCTTGAAGATCGATTTGAGATCTGTTTATCATTAGTTGCACGTTAGACTATCAGATATACCTCTTACAGTCTTCTGGAGTAGGTATGGTCTATACGAGTATACAATTATGTCGTTCGGTCTCACAAATACACCAGTAGTTTTTATGGCACTGATGAACTGGGTGTTCCATCTGTACTTAGATTTCTTTATCGTGGTTTTCTTCGAAGACATCTTGGTGTACTATCACACTCGACACGACCATTCCACAAATCTTGAGATTTTTCGGAGTACACTGAGAGAGCATCAGTAATATGCTAAGCTCTTGCAATGCCACTTTTGTATGGATCTGATTCACATCTTGGGTCATGTCATCTCAGAGACAGGCGTATCAGTGGACCTAGAGAAAGTGAGAGTTGTAGTTTCCTGGTAGAATCCGAATAATGTCTTTGAGGTAAGGTGTTTTCTAGGGCTGTCTTGATACTACAGGCATTTTATACAGGACTTTTTGTGCCTAGAAGCACCACTGACAGGTCTGACCAAGAAGGGGGAGAATTTTTTGTGGTCATATTATTGTGAGTCAGCCATTCCGGAGCTGAAGGGGAGGTTGATGTCAGCACCTATACTAGTATTTCTAGAGATGAGAAAGGGCTATACTGTTTAATGTGATGATTCAAGTATCGGGCTGGGAGCAATGCTTATGTATGGAGAGGGATTCATTGCTTACGGGTCTCGACAGTTGAGGTCACATGAGCGGAACTACCTGACACATGATCTGGAGTTGGCAGCTATTGTTCATGGCATACACTTTTGGAGGCACTACCTTTTGGGAGAGCACTTTGTGGTTTTCACCAACCATAAGAGTCTCACATATATCTTCACTCAAAACGATCTGAATCTGAGACAGTGAAGGTGTGTCGATTATCTTTAGTCTTTCGACATCGAGCTCACCTATATGCTGGGAAAGGGCAACGCAGTGGCTGATGTGTTGAGCAGGAGAATGCAGATTAAGGCAGTTCAGGAGGCCATCAGTGAGTGGTAGCTTATGGCTCTGTTCTCTGAGATGCACATGGTGGTGCATGATAGACAGGGACATATTTTCATATCTTATTTAGTTGTTTCCTCTTCACTTCTTGATCGGGTACGGATGAAGAAACTATCAGACTCAGAAGGCTTAGCCCTATGAGAGATTGTGTCAGGAGAGGAACCTCTTCATGGATGGACAGTGGGTGAGGATGAGATCTTGTGTTTCCAGGGACGTGTATGGGTGCCTGTAGACATACGCGAGGAGCTGATGCGGGATTTTCATTCCTCAATTGGGGCAGTTATTTCTGGTGTACCCAAGATGTAGTGTGATCTACACCGCCAGTACTGGTGTCCAAGTATGAAGTGAGATTTTGTTGGTTTTTTCATGAGATGTTCTCCTTTTCAGTAGGTGAAAGCATAGAATCAGTGACCAGTAGGGCTTTTATAGTATTTACCCATTTTCGAGTGGAAGTGGAATAATGTCACGATAGTCTTCAAGAACAGGTTACCGAGGTTACCTCGAGGAAGTGATGTTGTTTGGTTTTCGTCGACAGGATTACGAAGGTTTCTCCCTTCTTTCCGATCAAGGAGACCTTCAGTGTTGATGAGCTGGGACGGTTGTACATCCGAGAGATTGTACGTCAACATGGAGTTCCACACTCCATTGTTTCAGACAGGGGTGCACGCTTTACTTCTCAGTTCTGGAAGGGACTTCAGAAGGATTTGGGTACACAATTACATTTGAGTACATCATATCACCCCCAGAATGATGGTCAGTCCGAGCGTACGATCTAGGTGCTTGAGGATATGCTCCGAGCTTGCATTCTAGACATTGTATGTTCTTGATAGAAGCATGTTCCTCTAGTGGAGTTTTCCTATAATAATAGTTTCCAGGCGACTAATCAGATGGCATCTCATGAGGCTTTGTACGGTAGGCCATGCCGATCACCCTTATGCTGGATAAAGACAGTAGAGGCATCCTTGCTGGGAACTCATCTTGTTCAGGAGACCTCATATTAGATAGAGTTGATTTAGAAGATGATGGATACAACATAGTCTCAACTGAAGTCATATGCTGATCAGCGGAGACAACCTCTGGAGTTCGAGGTCGAGGGTCATGTTTTCCTACATGTTGCATCGAGGTTGGGACATAAGAGGATAAAAAGACAGGGTAATATTTCACCATGGTACGTCGTGCCGTTTGAGGTGTTGGAGAGAGTTGGGCCAGTTGCCTATAGGTTTCAGTTACCTCATAGGTACCGGGCTATGCACAACGTCTTCCACGTTTCTCAGATCCGATGTTACTTTTCAGAAATGTCTCATGTCTTTCAACCTAAGCAGGTTGAGCTTGAAATGGATGCATCGTTTGAGGAGCATCCTATCTGGATTGTCGATCACAGTACGCAGGTTCTCTGTGGCTGGTCTGTTCCCCTAGTACGGGTGCTATGGAAGCATGGGCGAGTGCAGGACGAGACTTGGGAGAGGGAGGCCTATGTTTGATCGCAGTGGCCAGAGCTATTCGGGATTTCTTCTTTTATGTCTCGCTAGGGAAATTTGGGGATGAATTTATTTAAGGGGGAGTGTTTGTAAGAACCTGAATCTTCGTTTTCAGGTATGTCTTCCCTTTTTCTAGAGTTTTTGAGAAAATAAGTGTTTCTGGAAATTTTTGAAGTGCACGCCGTGTAGTCCCTTGCCACGCTAGGCCATTTGGTGGCCGTATCCGGGCCAAACACACGGTGTGTAGGGGTGAAGTGGAGGCCGCTTAAAGAGGAGTACGAAAAAGTAGAGTACACGCCGTGTACTCAAGAAGTTCAAGACGTGTATTTTATTTTTTTATTAAATGGAATGGGGTTGTGCCTCATTCGACTGAGAGACGTTGTGCGGTAGTATAACTTCTTTGAATCCCCGAGCCTTCATCCGTTCTCTGAATCGTATGTCGTCGATTGCATTGGAACCACATCGGTGTGTTTTTCCTTCTCCTAGAGCCTCATTTTCCAATTCCACTTATTTCAAAAATTAACGTGGTTTGAGAGTGTAGTGTGTTTTCATAGATCTACATTGTTCTGAGAAGAATCAAGCCTCGTGGTTCAAGTATATCGATCTCCTAGGATCGAGGTAGGTGGTTTGTGCGTTACCTTTCGATGTCTTTTAGTTTTATGTTAAAATTTCACCAGTACCCATGAACGGGGTATTGGGTGTTTACTTTTTTTACCTTATGGTTATTGCTTTATTTTGTTGCATTATTATGTAGAGGTAAATTGATCGTGCATGTGGATAATTGTCATGCTTGGGTTCTAGTTACGACCTTTGGGTCTTGTTAGACTTTGGCTGTTGTACCTGTTTCCATGCCTTGTGATCATAGGATGGAATGATGTTGTTAACATTCTTTTTTTCTCTATAGATTGTTTATACAAGTAGCTCTATAGGTGTACTTTAGTTATCCAAGTATCTCTATAGGTGTACTCTGGCCTTTTAGAATTAGTATTTCCCGACTGGCACGGTACCGTGGGAACCTGGTTCTATAGACTATAAGAGATAGACCGAGTGAGCTTCCTACAGAGTCTTAGATATTATATACTATATGAGGATAGATTGAGTGAGCTTCCTCAGAGTGTATTTGACATTATAGACTACAGGGGATAGACCGAGCGAGATTCCCATAGAGTCTTAGTTATTATAGACTACAGGAGGGTAGACCGATTGAGCTTCCTCAGAGAGTCTATACCTTGTATGAATGTCTTTAAAACCATCCCCGTCTAGAGAAGGAATTGACTGAGTGAGATTCCTCAGAGAGTCTATGGTATACCTGAGGATATAGGAGGATTGACGGAGTGAGCTTCCTCAGAGAGTCCCTAGACCATGGGGCCAAGAGGGCTAGACCGCGTGATCTCCCTCAGAGAGTCCCTGACTACCCTAGACTATAAGGGTAATTGACCAAGTTAGCTTCCCAAAAGAGTCTAATATTTTAGTATGACCAAACTAGAGGGGTTAGGCTGAGTGCACTTCTCAGAGGGCTGTGGTACTTCTTGGGTAGGACCAGAGAGGATGGATGTGAGTACTTCCCAGAGGGTGTCCTAGTCGTGTCAGCTATTACGTAACCACTACTTGTTGTTCTGTGGATTGATCACTATTTTATATCATCTTGTTTACTCCTTACTGATTACTACCTGCTATTGCTGCTACTGTTTACTGCTTTTTGTACTATTAACCGCTATATACTCACTAACTATTAAGCACAGATCATCAGGTGGTTGTGTACTCGGATTTTTCCTCACACCTTGTTTGGGTCTTGTTTTTGGGCCCAAATAGACAATGTTGTTGCAGCTATATACCAGGGAAAGAACCCTTTGACTTCTAGTACATGATTGCTTTAGAGCAGGAGAGCATGGGACCAATCTTTGGGTTGCAATGTTGAAGAGTTGTTTCTCTATTTTGTACTTGTTTTGGTACTATTGTATTTTTCAGCATTCTGACTTGCTTGGCTGCTTTCCTAGATATGTATCATGAATAATTTCATATATATACATATGAGCTCCAGTTGTTTTCTGATTTAGTCGTTCCTATATTCATTATTGTGGTTATTTACTGCTTCCGCTCTTGCATGTTTATTTACTTCTATTTTGTACTCTTCCAATGAGGGAATAGTTTCCCCACTATCACACCCAAGAATATCACTGCTAGTAGACAGCCTCTGGAATTTGGGGAAATGCGTTTGAGGCCATGTGACCAACCCGGTACGGGGCGACTCTGGGTGGCTTCCGAAACTAGGACGTTACATTTGTTAAGAAGAAATATGGACCAATGAGACTCTTCATTGATTATCGATAACTTAACAAGATCACTATCAAGATAAATTATCATCTCTCATGAATTGATGACATATTAGACCAACTACACAGAGCTCAATACATTTCCAAGATTGATCTTCATTCAGGGTCTCATAAATTAAGGTTCAAAAAGGTGGATATACTAAATATGAAATTTTGTACAAGGTATGGATACTATAAATTAATAGTGATTCATTTTGGTCTTTATAATTCCTATTTTATCTTCATAAATCTAATTAATGGTGTCTTTAGAGACTATCTTGATTAGTTTGTGGTAGTATTTATTAATAATTTTCTTGTCTATTAAAATATCAATGATGAAAATGAAGATCACATTAGAATTGTATTGATGACCCTGAGAAAGGAGAAGCTTTATGCCAAATTTAGCATTTCTGAATTTTGGCCAAACAAATATTCAATTTTGGGTAACATTCTCTCAACAGATGGGATATTTGTGGATCCAGCAAAAAAAGAGGTTATTGAAAGATGGTCGATACCATCAACAGTAAGTGAGATCTAATGTTTTCTTGGTTTTTATGGATATTATCGATGTTTTGTGAAAGAATTTTCACAATTTTCTAATCCATTCACCATGCTAACTCTGAAAGGAGAAAAGTTCATTTGGATGGAGGAATGTGACGATAATTTCATTGATAAAAAAATAAGGCTAGAAAGTGCACCTATGCTAACACAACCTTATAGTGGCGAAAGATTTGTGACCTACAGTTATGCATCCAATAAGGGTTTTGGTGTGTTTGAATGATAAATGATATGGTGATAGCTTATGCCTCCTGACATCTCAAAAACCATGATAAAAATTATCCAACTCATGATTTCGAGTTACCTGCAGTAATCTTTTCATTAAAGATATGAAGGAATTATCATTATGCTAAAATGTGTGATATTTATATAGATTATAAAAGTTTAAATTATATTTTCACACAAAAGGAGATGAATATGAACCAAATAAGATGGTTGGAGTTGATTAATGATTTTGACTGTAACATCCCGGTTCTGGGTGCCACACAACAGGTTCCGCGAACCCAGTTCATCACGTGACCTCAAGTGCATTTCCCCAAATTCCAGAGGCTGCCAACTAGCAGCGAGGGCCCAGGTCTGATAGTGGGGAAAATATTCACTCATTTGTCAAAGTGTAGAACAGCAAAATAAGAAATAAAACATACATCAAATAGTGGATGCAGTAAAACATACACGACTGAAATAGACAACAACAGTGGATATAACCAAAAGTATATAAATAATGATGCTACATGTCTCAAGTTCTAATGAAACAGCCAGAACATGTTATACATCAATACAGTACAACAGAAAGCAGAGGACAATGAAACAAAGCAAAAACAGCGGGCAACGACATCGCGAGCCTAGGCTCAGTCCCATGCCCTCCTACACCTCAACAACAATCATGTACTTGTATAGAGACTCTTTCCACTATCCACACATGCAGCAATTTAATCAGTTTGGTCCGAAAAGAATGACCCAAACAGGGTGTGATAAATACATCTCAATAGGCACCCACCAAAGGCTCGTGCCCAATTACGTGTAAGCATGCAACAATAGTGTGCAATAGTAAAATGAAATAAAGTAAGTAGTTCTGAAAAGTAACTGACATAGCGGTAAAATTGACATTTTTTTATTTATTTAATGTATTAAATATTAGAAATCACCACAGTGTATTTCTCTGTAAACAGTCCACATCCTCAAACAAGCAAAACCTTACCCTCAGGTAAACAGAATCCAAACTATAGGTATTCCCCACAGGTGTAACAGATTTTTCCCTTAGGCATAGGTAGTGTCTCCCTCAGGCACAGAGTCTATTGCCCTCGGGCATGGAAGAAGTTTCCCTCAGGCCGAAATAAGTACTACCCTCTGGCTAAACAGTGCAGTGTCCATAGGCTAATCACAACAACGCCCTCAGGCTAACAGGTAACCGGGCCATGCCCAACATGTAATCAAGTAGTAAACAAGAAATTCTTCTTAATTAAATTCTACAATTACTACTTCAAAGGCATACCCTTGGGTATCCTGGCCAAATGGGTAAACAGTGGAACACACACCCGGGGTGGTTTCAGATCCAAGAAACGATCCCAAATAGCAGTTTTACAATTTATTCAATTACCTCTACAGTTCTAGGTCATTAAAATAGCCACGACCTCAGCCAAACGACACCCCAACATGGGTTCGTGGAATGAAAATGCACAAAACACATGTCAGTTTAAAAACTAAACACCAAGCCACCTACCTTATACACTAATGAGCGTTATACCTGAATGTTGGTTCCAGAAACTCCCATGTACAATATAGATCTGATGATGAAACAAACTCACATAACCTTAAATAACTTCTATTAGGAAAATAATTGGTATGAAACATTCTAGGAGAAGAGAGGGCTTACCCATGCGGTTCCAACGTGATCGACAGAAGTGGGATCGGATTCCCAGTGCTCGATCGATAGATCTCCCAAGGTTCGGCCTCCCTCTTCGGCTCCTCTCATTTAGTTCTAATCCTTCCCTATGAATAGGGGAGGATACTGCCCATTTAAGTGAAAAAAGTACACGACGTGTACTTCCAAGTACACGACATGTACTTCCTTCATATAACTATTCCTCTGGAGGCACTGCCACACTGTTCATCTGTCGACATGAGTACATGAAATGTACTCCCGACTACACGGCATGTACTGTCTCCCAGCTGGTGGTTGCTCGACCTCCTTACTGTTTTGGCCTACCGACTGACTACATGGTGTTTAAGTGACCACTACACGGTGTGTAGTCAGTTCCTACACCCTTCATCCCAGGCATGGACACACGCCCCGTGTACCCATCCCACAAGGGCAAAATTACACGGCGTGTGGAAAAGTACACGGTGTGTACTTTCCAAAATTAATTATTTTTCCCATTTTCCATATTTGCTCAAAAATAATTTAGGAAAAGGGAAAAAAACATTTACCTCAAAAATAAGAAATGTGTTCTTAAAAACTTCCCCACTTATAGCAATTCATCCCCGAATTTCCCTTCCAAGGGTGGTGAAGATATAGCTGTGAAAAACTTTGGCCACTGAGCACGTACTTCGGTCTCCTGCTCTGAGGTTTCATCCTACACCCGGCCATGCTGCCATAGCACCCGCATGAGAGGAACTGACCAGCCTTAGAGAACCTTCGTGATCCTGTCAATAATACGAATCCAATGTTCCTCAAAGGACACATCTGCTTCCAGCTCAACCTCCTCAGGATGAAAGATGTGAGATGGGTTTGAATCATAGAGACGCAACTGAGATACATGGAAGACGTCGTTCATGGCTCGGTACTGTTGTGGTAACCGCAACCGATAGGCAACCATCCTGACTCTCTCCAGAATCTCAATGGCCCCACATACAACATTGAATGTTTACCATGTCTCCTAATCCGCTTGTGTCCCAGCCTTGGCGAAACATGTATAAAAACCTGATCCCTGACCACGAACTCCAAAGGTCATCTGCAGCGATCAGCATATGACTTCTGATGAGACTGAGCGATACCCATCCACTTCTGAATCAACTAGACCGGCTCAGTAGTCTCCTACAGAAGACGTGGTCCCAGTTGAGCTGCCTCACCTACCACTAACCAACACAAGGGTGATCAACGTGGACTACCATATAAAGCCTTGTATGGTGCCATATCAATAGTTTCGTGAAAACTGTTATTATAGGAAAACTCAACTAGGGGTATGTGCTTCCCCCAAGATCCCCCAATGTCTAGGAAGAATGCTTGCAGCATGTCCTCTAGCACCTATATCGTACGCTCTGATTGGCCATCTGTCTGAGGGTGCTATGATGTGCTCAAAATCACAAGTGTACCCAGTGCCCTCTAAAAACTCTGCCAGAAACGAGAGTTAAATCAGGCGTCCCTATCTGATATGATAGAACGAGGGACCCCCTGGAGACGCACGATCTCTCGGATATACAGCCTTCCGAGATCGTTAACACCAAAGGTCTCCTTGATCGGCAAAAAGTGAGCTACCTTCGTGAGTCTATCCACAACAACCCACACGACGTTATTGCCACGAGTTGACCTTAGCAATCCAGTCACGAAATCCATCGCGACATCATCCCATTTCCACTCTAGAATGGGTAAATGTTGTAACAGTCTAGCCGGTCTCTGATGCTTTGCCTTCACCTGCTAATAGGTGGAACATCTAATAACATAACCAGCAACATCTCTCTTCATACTCGGCCACCATTACTGATGTCTCAAGTCTTGGTACATCTTGGTAACCCCGGGATGAACTGCCCAAGATGAAGCTTGAAACTCCCGCATCATCTCCTCAGGTGTATCCCCTAGAACCCATACGCGTCCATGGAAATGCAGAACTTCATCATCGCCTATCATCCAACTAGGAGGAGGGTCCACACTTGTCACCGACTCCCGTAGAAATAGGCCTTCTGAATCAGATAGTTGTATCATCCTCACTCTTTTCAGGAGGGTAGAGGTCACAGCTAATGAGGAAAGATAAGTATGCCCCTGACTGTCGTGCACCTCCAAATGTATCTCAGAGAAGAAAGCCATAAGATTCCACTAACCACTGGCCTCCTTCACTACATGTTTCTGAGTCTTCCTGCACAGTGCATCTTCTACTGCATTACCATTACCAGGTGTATAGGCAAGGTCAAAATCGAAGGACTGTTAGTACTCGACCCACCTTCATTGTCTCATATTCAAGTCACGCTGAGTAAAGATGTACTTGAGACTTTTGTGGTTCGTGAACACCAAAAAATGTTCTCCCAATAGGTAATGTCTCCAACAACACAACACATGAACAACTATGGTTAACTCTAGATCATGCGTCGGGTAATTTTGCTCATGTGGCCTCAACCGCCGAGACTCATACACAACAACTCAATCAGCCTGCATCAACACTGCTCCCAGCCCAATACCTGATGCGTCATAGTAAACCCTATAGCTCTTCCCCTGCTCTGTGAGTATCCAGATCGGTGCTAATGTAAACTTTCCTTTTAGTTCCTGAAAGGCTGCCTCACATGCTTCTGACCAAACGAACATCACACCCTTCTTAGTCAGACCCGTCAACGGTGCTGATAAGTGGGATATGTCTTTTATGAAGTGTTTGTAGTAACCTTCCAGCCCAAAGAAACTTTGTATCTCAAACACGTTCTTAGGCTGCTCCCAGGAAACTACTGCTCTCACCTTCTCTAGGTCTACTGCAACTCCTGCCTCTAATATGATATGACCCAGGAATTGAATCTGGTCCATCCAAAAGTGTCACTTTGAGAGCTTAACATATAGTGGATTCTCTCTCAGTGTACTCAATACGATCTCAAGATGGTTGGCATGGTCGTGTCGAGTGTGTGAGTACACCAAGATGTTGTCCACAAATACTACCACAAAAGAGTAAATATATGGATGGAACACTCAATTCATCAGATCCATAAAGATTGCTGGCGCATTCGTGAGTCCGAAAGGCATAACCAAATACTCTTATAGTCTATACCTATTCCTAAAGGCTCTGAGGGGTATATCAGATGGTCTATCGTGCAACTGATGATATTCAGATCTCAAGTAAATCTTCGAGAACACTCGTGATCCTCAAATCTGATAAAAAATATCATATATTCCTGGAAAAGGATATCGGTTATTGACTGTCAACTAGTTCAACTTCTGATAATCTACGCAATGTCTAAGGGTACCATCCGCCTTTTTCGCAAAAAGGATCGGCGAATCCCACGGAGAAGTACTGGGTCAGATAAAACCCTTCACCTGTAACTCCTCTAACTACCTCTTGAGCTTTAGAAAATCAGGTGTAGCCATCATATTAGGACGAATGGACACCAGTGTTGCTCCTAGAACAATCTCGATAGAGAAATCCACCTACCGCTCCGGAGGTAGACCTGAAAATTCATCTAGGAAGATATGCCTGAAATGATCAGAAACTGGAGGGAAATATGTTCAAAAAGTCCCATGATCATCCGGATACAAACTCACAATCTGGGTCGTGACTCCACCTCACCCATGATGCTCTAGTCCATCTCGACTTGCCTGAACATCCCACTCGCCCTTGTAGAGAAACTATCCGCCCTCTGGTGACGTGAAACGTACCCTATGGCGATAGTAGTCTACAAAGGCTCGAAAGGGAACCAACTAATCCATTCCAAGAATGACGTCATAGCTCGTCATCATTAAGACATAGGGATCCCAAAGAAAGTGACACCAACCAACCTCAAGGGGCACTCCTTGCACTGACGCACAACAGTCGTTCTAGTCCACAATGGAGTGTCTAGAATCATGATATCAGATGAAGTAGAAACACAGAGCCCAAGGCTATCCACAACTGGTACCGATATGATACTATGTGTAGCACCCATATAGAAAAGTAGTGAAGATAAAATAGAAGCTACTCGAATAGTACCTCTGACAGTAGAAGGTCTGGGATCATGCTTTTATTGGGTCTGTTGCACTGCATATGCCTACCCAGTGCCGTGGCCCTGCGACACAGCCTGGCTACCCTGAGCTCTCCCGCCCGGCTGCCTTTTAGATCCCAGTGTCTGGCTACCACGACTATGACCACCATCTCTCCATGCATGACCTGACGTTTTCCAGTTCCCGGACTGGTAAGAAGCCAATGGTCCTGCTCCCGTACACGGAGTCTATACAGAACCCCTCTCACTAGCCACAGGTGGAAACGCCCTGCAAAAGCGTTGCAGATGACCCATATTTCCACAAGATCAGCACTCCACTGGGTATCATGGACACTGCGGTCTCTTGTGCCCCTCTCTACCACACTGGTAGCACCTGACCGGGCCACCTGAAGAAGCTGCATGGCTGGTACTAAAGCCCTGAGAGAAGTCCATCTGTCCCTTCCTCTTGCCAACAAAAATAGTAACAGTAACTGGTGTAGAACCGCCCTGGCCCACAACACTAGATTCCTACAGGTTCCTCTCTATAATTAGCACCTAGTTCACAATAGAATGTACAGTAGGAAACCTAATAACATTCACCAGTGCTCGGATGTCATAATGAAGACCATCCTCAAAACATCTATCCCTCAACGTCTCGTCACCCACCAGAACAGGTGCAAAATGCCGAAGCTCGGTAAAATGAGCAGAATAGTCCATAAACGACATAGTGCCCTGCTGCTGATTCATGATCTCTCGAGCTCTGTCTGCCCGTAGAATCTCGAGAAAGAAAAAGTCATAGAAGACTGCCTGAAAAGCCTCCCACGCCATTTCTCTGTGATGCTCTGACTGGGTGGTAACATCCCATCACCTCTTGGGGGAATCACACAACATATATGTCATGAGATTGACCCTCCACCCAAGAGGCGTCTCTAGATGCTCAAAAATATTCTGCATCAACCCCATCAAATGCTCCTTATCCTATGGTCCACCATCCCATGAAATCCTAGGCAGATGCTGCTGTAGAATGATACGAGTAAGCTCAGCCACAGATGTGGTAGCCAGCGGTGCTCCCCGAAAGGTCTGCATGAACTGCATACAGCCTTCATGGAACTGTGCCTCTGCACCTGTGTCCGGTATAACAGTGGGAGCCACATTTGGCTCTGCTGGAGGATCAACTGGTAGCCCATGGCCCACCATTTCTGGAGTATAGTCGTCAGCGCTCTCCTGGCGAACAACACACGGTCGTTTAAGCGGCATGACACTATAAGGTCAAAATCACGCCTTAGATTCAATATTTATCAATGACCGAAATTGAAGGAACTACAAAGGGATCAAGAGGAAGATGGAATTTCAAGATTTTAAAAATAAGACTACACGACGTGGACGATGACTACACGGTGTCTACTTGACTTCCCTTCTCCTGCCCGAGTCCTTCTACATGGCTAAGCCACACGGCTCCCATTGAACTAAAACTACACGGCTCTTATAGTATCTACATGGAATGTATGGTGTTTTTTTCCAAACATCCCATGTCGCTTGTGACACGGCCGACGACTCGGCTTGACACTACACAGCGTGTTACACCCGCACATGATGTGTCAAAAACCCTGTTTCCCAGCCACACGGTTAAGTATACACGGTCTGTCCTCAGACATGACTACACGGTGTGTTCCCAAAGGTACATTATGTGTTCAAAGAGAGGTGACACTAACCCATGTTGTTAGTTACATGACCGAGTCCGCAGGTCACACTACAAGGCGTGTTCATCATTGACACGACATAATAGCTACAGGAGTTCATCGAGCCGTGTTGATAGTTACACGGTCGGACTCCAGATCAACACTATACGGTAGGTACATTCGGTAAACGACATGTTTTACCCGATCTCTTCCCTTCACTGTGTCGCCGCCAACATGGTTTGTGACACGGGAAGAGACTACACGGCATGTACTTTGGGTACATGGCGCGTACTCAAAAAGTATATTTTTTTTCGGAACAGAAGACCATACACAGAGTGTTTGAAGTACTACATGGCATGTATACTGGGTTTCCGGACAGTATTCATCAAAAACTTCTCTGGAACCCATAAAAAACTGAAAAACAACACCTAAGTGTGAAATTCTGACCGGTGAGGGACCATAGTCCCCACGAATCAAAGTTTGACATATTATCTGTGTTATAAAAATAGAAATTGTCAATGATCCACAAAATTCTAGTAAATGGGGGGCACATGCTCCCCAAAAACTAAAGTTTAGCATCCATTCTATATACCGGCTCACATTATAATACCCTATCAAACATCAGGCATTTATCAAAGCAGCTATCACAACAACATGATTTTCTACCACAATAAATATTACAACAACATGCAATTTCTAATGAACCTACATGGCATGGAAACTTTGCATGGAATGTGATGTCTATAATGTTCCTATATGATGCATGAGATGGAATACCCTCATCTCATTGGGTTGAAACTAAATAGAACCCACATATAAAATATCACAGCACATGTGAATCACCCAACGGTGAAATCAAGTCAACTGTAAATTGCAAAATCAGTAAAATTGCAATACAAGATAAATTGGGTTTTTCCCTGTACACTAGTTTGCTATACCCGGGCGCAACATATTACCAACTACTGTTCGTCATATCCCTGACTACAGCTCCAAATAGTTATTCATAGAAAAGAACTCCTCTAATACCACTTTGTAACGTCCTGGTTTCGGGTGCCACGTAACGGGTGTCTCGAACCCGGTTTTCCATGTGACCTCAAATGCATTTCCCCAAATGCCAGAGGCTTCCGACTAGCAGCGAGGGCCCAGGTCTGATAGTGCGGAAAATATGCCCGCATTTTTCAAAGTGTTGTGCAGCAGAATAAGAAATAAAACATACATCAAACAGCGGATGCAGTAAAACATACACGACTGAAATAAACAACATCAGTGGATATAACCAACAGTATGTAAATAATGATGCTACATGTATCATGTTCTAAGGAAATAGCCAGAACATGTTATACATCAATACAGTACAACATAAAGCAGAGTACAGTGAAACAAAGAAAAAATAGCGGGTGGCGGCATCGCGAGCCTAGGCTCGGTCCCATTCCCTCCTACTCCTCAGCAGCAATCATGTACCTGTATAGGGACTCTTGCCCCTATCCAGATCTGCAGTAATGTAATATGTTTAGTCCAAAAAGCATGACCCGAACAGGGTGTGCAAAATATATCTCAGTAGGCACCCACCAAAGGCCCGTGCCCCACTGCGTGTAAGCATGAAACAACAGTGTGAAATAGTAAAATTCAATAAAGTAAGCAGTACTGAAAAGTATCTGACATAACGGTTAAATTTCCATTTTATTATTTATTTAATTTATTAAATAATAGAAATCACCACAGAGCATTTCTAAGTAAACAGTCCACATGCTCAGACAAGAAAAACCTTACCCACAGGTAAGTCGAATCCAACCCTCAGGTATTGCCCTCAGGCATAACAGATTTTTCCCTCAGGCGTAGGTAGTGTCGCCCTCAGGCCCAAAGTCTATTGCCCACGGGCTTGGAAGAAGTTACCCTCATGCCGAAATAACTACTACCCTTAGGCTAAAAAGTGCAGTGCCCACATGCTAATCACAACAACGCCATCAGGCTAACAGGTAATCGGGCCATGAATAACATATAATCAAGCAGTAAACAAGAAATTACTCTCAAGGAAATTTAACAATTACTACTTTAAAGGCATACCCCCGGGTATCTTGGACAAAAAGATAAATAGTGGAACACACCCTCGAGGTGGCTCCAGATCCAAGCAACGATCCCAAATCCCACTTTTAAAATTTATTAAATTACCTATACAGTTCTAGGTTGTTAAAATTGCCATGGCCTCAGCCACACGACACCCCAACATGGGTTCGTTGCACGATTACACACAAAACACATGGCAGTTGGAAAAATAAACACCAAGCCACCTACCTTATACACCAATGAGCGCTATACCCGAATGTTAGTTCCAGAAATTCCCAAGTACGATGTAGATCTGACGAAGAAACAAAATCTCTTAACCTCAAATAACATCCATTAGGAGATGAATTGGTCAGGAACATGCTAGGAGAATAGAGGGCTTACCCGCGTGGTTCCAACGTGATCGACAAAAGTGGGATCAGGTTCCTGGTGCTCAATCGTAGGATCTCCCAAGGTTCAGCCTCCCTCTTCCGCCCCTCTTGTCCAGTTATAAGCCTTCCCTGTGAACAAGGGAGGCTACATCCCATTTGAGCAAAAAAAACAAAGTACACGGCATTTACTTCCAAGTACACTGCCTTTACTTCCTTCATTTAACTGTTCCTCTGGAGGCACTTCCACACTATTCATTTGTCGACATGAGTACACGACATGTACTCCCGACTACACGGGGTGTACTGTTTCCCAGCAGGCGGCTGCTCCACCTCCTTACTGTTTTGGCCTGCCGACTAATTACATGGCGTTTAAGGGACCTATACAGTGTGTCTAGTCGGTTCCAACACCCTTCATCCCTAGCATGGCCACACACCCTGTGTACCCATCCCACACGGCCAAAAGTACACGACGTGTGGTCAAGTACACAACATGTACTTTTCAAAATTCAGGATTATTCTCATTTTCTATATTTTCTCAAAAATACTTAAGGAAAAGAGAAAATATGAATCATGTAC
The DNA here is from genome assembly GCA_963277665.1 of Viscum album. NCBI lineage: Eukaryota > Viridiplantae > Streptophyta > Magnoliopsida > Santalales > Viscaceae > Viscum > Viscum album. The sequence continues at coordinate 912,258,649 of OY728140.1, forward strand.
CTCAAAAATAAGAACCGGGTTCTTACATTGACTACTCAATACATTACCACCCTTGGAAAACAAACAAGGTGGAAGATGCATTAAGCCGACAAGACCTTTCCCGCTTATTTATGATGAGGATCATGACAGATCAAATATTTATGGATTTGAAAAGGATTGATCATGATATTATAACATATGGGGTGAAATATTATCTTTATCAAATGAATCTTTAACCATCTATACATGTGATGATTAAAGAGGCACAAACAGATGATGTAGAGTTTCAAAAGAAGGTGAGAAATGATCCGGAATTCAACCTTGATTGTGATGAAATAATGAGGTTCAATAATTGGATTTGTATCGTCACCTATTTATTTCTATGTGATGAATTTAGAGGACGAATTTAAGTTTAAGGGGGTTGAATGTCACACCCGGGTGTTTTTTTGAATTATTTTCGTTAAATAATTTTTATCCTTAAGTAGAATGCTTTGCATGCAATAGTGAGATTAAAAGAAACATGAGATTCCCTTAATATAATATTACTGTTATAGCCTAACTGTTAGGTTAGTGAAAATAATTATAACTAACTTATGAAAATGAATTAAGAAATATTTGCCTATTATTAATTTATGAGAAATATAAATAAATTAGTTATTTATATTTTCATAGTGAATTACATTTGGTAATTAAATTAAAAAAAATAGACGTTTTATATACTAAATAAAATATTTTTTATATTCATCCAATAGATATTTTAGTTATTGGTAATTAATAAAACCTTATACGAACCAATTTTTTTAAGTTTAATTTTACACCTTTGAATGGTGAACCCATATTGAATTAGGATTTTGGAAAATTAATAACATATATAAGACAAAAAAACATTTTATTTTGAATCGGGATATAAAAAATTTACTTTGTAAAAATTTCTGATATTTTTTGATTATTTTATGTTTTGATGAATAGTAAAAATATGCTAAATTTTAATTAAAAACAACTTTTTTCGTAGAGATAATTTATATGGATAAATTATAATATTGAATGGTTTAAAACTATAAATATAATATATTTTTACCATTTAATATGATTTATGTCATTATCATTAGTTTTACATTGGATTTATAGTTGAAAAAATTCATTCTTTTGCAATGTTTAAACTTTTAAAACATGATTCCACATTTCAACAATGGGTTTAATTTTAAATTAATAACTAAAAAATATGTTTTTTGAATTTGGAAAAATTCATTCCATATTTGGAATTATAATTTTACAAATTGTGTGAGTAGGTGCCTTTTATTTTTGGACATTATGAATAGTAACTTTAGTAATTATTTTATTTACCACGGTTAAAAGGGAAATACGAAAAATAAGGGTAAAAACATTTAATTTAATAATATAAAACTACCATAAATCGTGTCCTAATCCTATTAGTTGAGATATTTATGACCATAAGAATCCTTGGGTCTATTTTTTTACCCCATGGATTCATATGTTTGTGAAAATGACATTTTATAAGAATTAATTTAATGTAATGATAATTATATCCAAAAAAATATATCCTTTACTAAATTGATTTTAATATAGGGTTATATAATTGATATATCTAATTTTAAGTATTAATTATAAACATAAAATGATTTACTAAATAATTGGATTCTATTTACAATTTTTATAGATTATATAAATTGTTTTACTGATGACACAATTATGATGTAGTGATTACCTCGTTAATGAAATATTCAAATAAATAAATTTATAAATTATAAAAAAAATATAATCTGTTATTTTGACTTCATCCATTAATTTTCTGGAAGAAATTGACATATTATATTTTAGTTAAAGCCTTATTTTTAAAGGAATAAAGTTTTTATGAATTTTTTAAAAGTCATGTATGAATGGTGTCCAAAATTGAAAAACATCATAACATAAAACATATTATATTTTATTAAATGATATTTAATTCATAAAAATATATTACTATTCCAAATTATTAAAATAATTCCAAATATGTCATAAATAATTTTTTGGGTCTTTTGACATGGTATGGTAATTACACTAACCAACATATTGTAAATAACATGATAAAACGATAAGATTTAAAAGGGTAAAATAAGGGTTAAACAAAATGATAAGGATAAATAAATATTCACAACTTGTATAAAAATTATTGGATGATGGGTATTATAAAAAAATCATCTTAGCTTCTACTTAATAATTTTTTAAAAGATTTTAGCCTAAATTGAATTTATAATAAATTAATATTTTCAAGAGTTTATTAAAGTGCCACTCTCCTCTCTTATAAAGGGGAAAATCCCCCTATCCTCTTCGCTCCATTTAGATTCATCATTATAGGCCAACCCCTAATAATTTGTCTTCTAAACTTTCCTAGTAAAATTCTATATATACTGGTTTTCTCAAAAGACCCACTCTTGTTCCATAAGAGTATATTTAAAGGAGGCACGTTGAGGAAGAGGTAATATCTTTTACCGATTCATTCAAATTTATTTTTTCTTATACTTCTTATTATATAGTTGTTTCATTATAAAGTAATAATATCAGTATCACTAATATACTGACATGTTATTATAAATATGAAAAAACGATATCTATCCTACGAAGAACAAAATCATCGCGCGTGCGTACATATATCTTATCGTCTCCATGTTGTCATATAACCTGTTTTTCACCATCACCTTACTTGGATGGATAAAATTGTGTAAATAATTACTATATATAATTAATATAAAATTTTTCTAATTTTGAGATATTATAAACCATCCAATTCAATACCACTCAAAAATAATTGGAATAATGTCATCGCTCATGCGTACGTACAGCTTACAATCTCCACAGTGCGATGTGATTCGTTCTACATAATTTTCATTAAATCATGATTATATTATTGAATTTAATGAATAAGTATGATATATATTATTCTAATACCATTATATAAATTATATAACTATAACATAAAAACGAGGAAATAGAACTTATCCGACAAAACATACCTAAGAACATAAAGCAGTAAATACCTGAATAACGAGTAACAATGAAATGTTCATAAAAAATGTATTAATATATAACCCTAAATGTTATCATAAAAATGATTATGAATCTGGAAGAAATCATTAACATTATTTAAATCCTTATATAGGAGTATTAGGCACATAAAAACTATATAAGACTAAATTTAAGGGCTAACTTTTCCAATCCCATTTTATGCGAGATTGTTTATTCGTAAGTATCTACAAGGTATATATTTATCATCCATGAACATGTTTTCTAAAAATATTATCATAAAATATGTATTATTATTCTATTTATGTTTATGGTCATTTTTACCCATTTTTACATTAACTGCATGGTTTTGAAGGAATATTTCTTTTGTTTACCATAGGAGGTACTTTTTTATATTTCTGAAAAAAGTATGAGGGGAATGTTTTTTAACTTATACGACATGGATGACTTTTTACATATTTGTAATGCCTTATTTCCATGAAGCTCCCTCTACAAATTTATAGGTATATTTTCAATTAAATTCTTTTCTTTTAAAATTTCTTGTCATTTTGAGAAAAGAATTTTTTTCGAAGAAGAAAGGATATTTTCCTCAAGAATGAATTTCAAGTGTTTTATCAAAATTATTTTCCATCTAAGATGACATATGGTTATTTTTATATACCTATTATTACATTCATTTGAATTTTTTATGATGTAATTCATTTGTATGATGTCCATTAATCTGATATGGATTATCTTATGATGAAATTATGTTTAAGAATCCCATTTTATTTTATGGGATATGCTATGATAAAAGATTTATGTTTTTTTAGAACATGTAAGAATGATTTCATTCTGAGTTGGGTGGGACCCATATCTCCTTCTAATGCAATGGGTAATGATTTATATCTCATGAGGTAGACATGGGTAAAATGAAAAGTCAATCTTGTTCAGTGGTATAGGGATAGGACGAGGAGAGAACTCGGTTAAGTAATGGACTTTGTCCACTATGATGGTCTTAGAAAATGGCGTTGACTAATATGAAATAATTTTCTATTCTTATGTGTGTATGAAAACAATCATGTATTATGTCACGACTATTGGGATTACATTTCACTTTTATGATTTATCCCATGATATGATATTGTGAGATTTTATATGGAGGATATTATTTTCGAATGTAATGTTCTTATGAATATGATATGATTGTTATATCATTTTTGTACCCAAACTGAGTATTTGAGCTCACCCATTTGTATGTTTCTTTTCCCAAAGACATGAATATGATTATTAAGTATTATATGTAAAAATGGAGTCTAGATATGATGAAATAAATGGCAGACAATGTAGATGATTTATAAACTAGTTGTTTATGTTTCCCCATTTCTAAAGACACTATACTGATATGGTCTTGTCATGGTTTTGTTATATGTTGTCATAAATATAATTCAATACTGAAGTGATATCAATGTATGTAAAGTATGGGTCATTATAGTTGGTATCAGAGGAAATTTATAGTTTACCTTTAGAAACTAGGATTAGAAATCCATAGTAAGAACCATAAGGATATATTGAAATATAGTATACAATCCTAGTGTTTTATAGACGGCCATGGATAACCTATGATAAAATCTAAAGTGTTGTAAATTTAAATGTTATTCTTTATTATGTGGTTTTTCTATTATGATTAGTGTTTCTCACACTATGCTTCTTGGTTTTAGTCAATGTATGGAACCCGAAGGAACTGCATTAATTTGAATGCGAAGGGATATGCAATGATTTTCCCCCAGTGAAAGAAAATGTAATGGGAGATGGAATGAAAATTATGGTAGCCATGCTCACACAAAATTCTCATGATATGAATCATGAAGGACTTCCAAACGATAAAACGAAGGAGCAACATTCTATTGAATCCTTAATGAGGAGGCATCCACCTTTATTCAGCAGGTCTTATAATCCATTAGTGGATGAACAATGGATCGGTACCACAGAAATTATATTTTCAATTCTATAATGTTCTGAACATGATAAAGTCAAATTAGCAGTATATCGTATAGAAGGTGAAGCTGATCAATGGGGGAATCTTATCAGGAATACGAGGAAAATAAATGAAATTGAGACTGTGGGATGGGACAAGATCAATAAATTGTAATTTAATAAGTAATTTCCTTGTATACTTCGAACAAATATGGAGAAGGAGTTACATTAACTTAATAAAAATGATCATGAATCTGTTGGTAGCTACGAAGAAAATTTTACAAGGCATTCAAGGTACTCTTAAGGAATTATTATTCAACCTTAGAGTAAGATTGATTGATTATTTAGTGTCTTAAAAACAAGTATCTGAAAGGCATTAGCCACTGGGTACTTCAATAGCAACGAGGAGATTGTTTTATGTGCTATCATGTTTGAGATGGAGTTGTAGTAACCCATCAGTCGTACGGGTATGAATAGAATATGAAAATGGAATTCAAAGGAAAATCTAAAGACAACACTATAAATAATAAGAGTATTCCCTTATGCTCAAAGTTTTTTTAATAAACATGGAAGGAATGGTATTAAAGGAACTAGTAAATGTTTTAGGTATAGAAAAGAACATCATCGAGAAATTGAATTCCAATGTGATCCGAAAAAGATATCTAATGATGTGAACAAAAAAAAGGCTACAAAAAATTCACCTCCTTAACTTTATGTTAAAAGTGAAAGGAAATGTGGAATTATGAGAATCAATTCCCTAATCTAGGGGTTATTGATGATTATCTACTTCAATAAACACTTTAGAAAAAATAAAAAGGAATTTCACAAGCAATTACTATCGGCGACATGGAGTATGATAATGAAGTGATGAAAGGTATTCTAATCATCCACTCAAAATTATCAAATATTTTATTTGATTATGGATCCACCAAATATTTTATTTCAAATGATTTTTCTAAGGTTATCACTAAATTACCTCACCAATTAAATGTTGAGTAAGCTGTGACCACTCTTAATGGCACAACAGTAGCATCAAAAGGTTAAAATTCATCCCCAATTGATGTTTGTGGGAAAGTACATCCTTAAAATATTATAATCCTTCCTATTGTGGAATTTCATGAGATTCTTGGAATGGAATATCTTTATTTATATGGACCTCATACCAATTTCTAGAGGATGGAAGTCACATTTTATATTCTAGATCAATCTATGTTCATATATCGGTGCAAGGATGAATATAACCTTTCAATGGAAATTTCATCCATCTTATGGTTCTTGATTCTAAAAACTGAAGGTTATTTATCTCAAATGCATAGAGAGAAACTCAAGATTAAGAATATTTCCATTGTACGGGACTTTGATGATATATTTCTAGAGGGAGTTATAGATCATCCACCAAATCGTGATGTTGAGTTTTCTATAGTACTCATAATGGTGCTATGCCTATTTCAAAAACACCATATAAAATGGTCACAATTGAGTTGCAGGAATTGAAGAAGCAAATCAATGAGAATCTTGATAAAGGATTTATACGCCCTTTTGTGTCACCTTCGGGATCACCAATTCTGTTTGTTACGAACAAATATTGATTAATGATAATCTAAATTGATTATCGAGAACTTAACAACATAACTATCAAGAAAAAATATCTTATCCTACACATTGATGACTTATTTGACCAACAATGCAGTGCTCAATATATTTCCAAGATTGATCTTCATTCCGGGTATCATAAATTAATGGTCAAAAACCAGGATATAACAAAGACTAAATTCTGTACATTGTATGGGAATGATGAATTTATTGTATTGCCTCTTGATATTAATAATTCTCATTATATCATCATGGATCCAATGAATATATTCTTTAGAGACTATCATGATCAATTTGAGGTATTCTTTATAGATGATATTATTTTTTATTCAAATATCAAGGAAGAACATGATGATCACATGATAATTTTACTCAATACCCTAAGAAAGGAGAATCTTTTTGACAAATTTACCATGTGTGAATTTTGGCTTCACAAATTTTCATTTTCAGATAACATAATCTCAATAGAGGGGATATCTGTGTATCCAGAGAAAACAGAGGTTATTGAAAGATGGTCGAGACCAACAACAGTAACTTAGATCTGAAGTTTTCTTAGTTTGTATAGATATGATCGACATTCTATGAAAAAAAATTCACGATTATTAATCCACTCACTATGTTGACTCAGAAATGAGTTAATTTTTTTAGATGAAAGAATGTGAAGAGAATTTCATAGAGCTAAAAAGAAGGTTAGCTAGTGAACCTATTCTCACATGGCCATGTAGTGGACAAATGTTTGTGATCTGCAGTGATGCATCCAAGAATGGGATAGGGTGTGTTCTCATGAAAAATGATATGGTGATAGATTATTCCTCACAGAAGTTGAAAATCCATAAGGAAAATTACCCAACTCATGATTTGGAGTTAGCTACGGTAATCCTTTCATTATAGTTAAAAAGGTATGATATTTATGGTAAATTGTGTGATATTTATACTGATAATAAAATTTTATAGAATATTTTTCCAACAAATGTAGCTGCATATGCACCAAATAAAATGGTTGGAGTTTATTTGAGATTATTACTTCTCAATACATTACCACCATGTAAAAGAAAACATAGTGGAAATGCATTAAGTCGAGAAGACCATGCCAGCTTATCAATGTTGAGGATCAAAAAATATCAGCTATTTCTGGATTTCCAAAGGATGTATCTTGAAATTATAATGGAATGGGAGAAATATTACCTTTCTCAAATGAATGTTCAACCATCTATATAAGTGATGATTAAAAAAGGAAATAAGGAAGGTGTAGAGTTACAAAAGATGGAGAAAAACATTCCAAAATTTAACCTTGAATGTGATGAAATAATAAGGTTCTAGAATCGGGCTTGTGTTCCTCCCATGCCAGAATCAAAGAAGGATCTATTGGATGAGGTTTATAGTTCTTAATTCACTATTCACCCTAAAAGCAAAAAGATGGATAGGGGCATGAATGAATACTAATGGTGAGATAAAATGGAAAGAGATGTCGCTGAATATGTCTCTTGATACTTTTTTTGTCAAAAGATACGGCTAAGAGATAGAAGTCTAGGTGGGTGTTACAACCCTTACCCATTCCATAATTTATATGGGAAAACATCACAATGTAATTTGTCATCAGACTTCCCAAAACATGAAAAGGCGATAATTCTATCTGGGTTATTGTGAATCACCTTACAAAGTCGACACACATCATTTCTATTAGAGATGATTTCTCTCTTGATCAATATTCCCGGATATATGTAAATAAAGTGGTAAGATTTCATGGAGTACCACTTTCTATTATATCTGATCATGATCCGAGGTTTACCTCGATGTTTTGGTGAAGTCTTAATCATTATCTAGATATAGAGATAAGTTTTAGCACAACATATCATCCTCATATAGACGGTCAGTTTAAGAGGAAAATTCAAACTCTTAAAGAAATGTTGAGAGGTTTCTCTATGAATTTCAAAGGTGATTGGGATCAACACCTACGATTAGTGGAATTTTCTTACAATAATAGCTTTCCCTCCATTATTCAGAAGGCTCATTATAAATTCCTCTATGGAAAGTAGTGCAGAACTCCAACTTGCTGGTATTAATTTTTGGAAAGAAAGCTATTAGGACCTGATCTTGTTGATGAAATGGCTGAAAAGGTCAGATCTATTCAACAACGCATAAGAGCAGATTAGAGTAGAAAAAAAAATTATGCTGACAATCGAAGAAAAGACCAGGATTTTGGAATGGGAGATAAAGTGTTCTTATTAATATCTCCCTGGAAGAGATTAATGAGATTTGTAAAGAAGGGAAAGATAAGCCCAAGGTATTTCAGTCCTTTTGAAATACTCGATCGTGTTGGGATGGTATCTTTCTAATTGGAGCTTCCAACGAATCTCTCTCAAGTTTATGATGTGTTCCACATATCTCTCCTGAGAATGTTCATACATAGTCCTTCACATATACTAATATCAGAATTTGTTCCACGGGAGAAACATCTTTCTTATGAATATCAAACGATAGAGATTCTAGATCATAATGAAAAATAACTATGCAACAAGATCACTTGTTTGGTTAATTTTTTATGGAGGAACCACCAATTAGACGATGTTTCATGGGAAGCTGAGGATATAATGAGGAAGTGGTATCCTCAACTTCTTATTTCCATGTGAAAAATTTTGAGGGCGAAATTCAGTTTAAGGGGGGTAGTGTGTAACACCAAGATGTTTTTATGAAATATTTTGTTCAAATAAATTTTATCCTTCAGTATATTGTTTTGAAAAAAACTATGAGACTAATAGAACCATGATATTACATTAATATAAAATTTCCATTATATCATAGACGTTAGGTTAACAGGGATTAATTACAACTATCTTAGGAAAGTGCATTATGAATTCTTTGGCTATTAATTATTTATGAAAAATATATTTCAATTATATGTTTGTATTTTTTTAGTGAAATAAATTTGGCTATAAAATTAATGAGATACATGTGTTATGTAATCAATAAAGTATTTTTGATATTCATCAAATGGATATCTTAGTCATAGGATATGAATAAAACCCTATAAGAACCTATTAATAAGGTTAATTGTACACCATTGAATGGAGAACACATTTAAAATTACGAATCTGGAACATTAATAATTTCTATAAGACAACATAAACCTGTTATTTTGAATTGGGGACTATAAATTAACTTTGGAAATTTTTTTGGTATTTTTATGATAACTTTCATGTTTTGATGAACAGCAAAAATACTCTAAATTTTAATTAAAAACAACATTTTTCATCGAGATTATTTATATTGTTAAATATTAATATTTAATGGATTTAAAGTATAAATATAATATATATTTTAACATTTTAAATAATTTATGCAATTATCATTAATTATACATTAAATTCATAGTTATTGTCATTTCAATCTTTTGAAATGTTTTGACATTGAAAGTATGTTTTTTCATTTCAACAACGAGAATAATTTTAAATTAATTACTGAAAATTCTATTATTTGAATATGAAAAAATGGATTCCATATTTGGAATTAGAATGTCCAAATTGTGTGAATATGTTCCTTTTATTCTTGGGAATTATGAATAGTATCTTCAGTAATTATTTTATTTACCATGGTTAAAGGGTAAATCTGGTAAGTAAGGGTAGACAAGTAATAATTTAATAATATAAAACTACACTAAAATGTGTCCTAAACCTGTTGGTTGGGATATTTCTGACCGTTTTCATATTTTTTTCAATTTTTAGACCCTATGGATTCACTTGGATGTGTAAATGACATTTTATATGCATTAATTTAATGTAAATATATTTATAACCTAATCATATATATTTTACTAAATCAATTTTAATATATGGTTATGTAACTGATATATATGCTGATAAATATTAATTAGAAATCTAAATATATTTACTAAATCATGATATTTTCTTTATAAATTTTAGATATTATATAAATATCTTAATTAATGACACAATTATGATGTAGTGATTGCCTTATAAATGAATGATTCAAATTAATGAATTTATTAATTTAAAAAAAATATAATTTATTTATTTTGATGTTGTCCAATAATTATATAAATGACATTGATATATTATCTTTGGTGTAATGAATTATTTTTAATGTAACAATGTTTTTATGAGTTTTTAAAACGTCAAGTATGAATAGTGTCAAAAATTGACACAATTCATAACATAAAACATATAATATTTTATTAAATGATATTAAATTACTAAAAATATATGATTTTGTAAAATATTAAAAATAAGTCGAAATATGTAATATAGAACATTTATTGGGTCTGTTGACATGATATGGTGATTACACTAACCCAGAAGTTGTAAATAACATGACATCTTGGTAAGATTAAAAAGGGTAAAATATGGGTTAAACCAAAAAGATAATGATAAAAAATTATCAAAAACGTCTCTAAAAATTATTGGATTATGGGTATTTGAACCAAAATTTTCTTATATTATAATTAAATACGTTTCAGACAATTTATAGTTGTAATTGAATTTATAATAAATTGATATTTTGAAGAGTTTCCAATATCGCTAATCTCCTCTCTTATAAAAGGGAACCTACTCTCTCTCCTATTCATTCCATTTTGAGCCTTCATGATCCTCCAAACCTAGACCATTTCTCTTATGAAAATCCCTAGTTAAATTTTAGAGGTTTTGGTATTCTCAAATTAATATCTCTAGTTACCTAAGTGAATATTTAAAAGAGGCGCATCGTGGAAGAGGTAATCTTTTCTACTGAATTTTCAAATTTATTTCTTCTTCTACATCCCATTCTCTTGATGTTTCATTATAAAGTAATAATATAAGTATAAAAAATATATTTATAAGTTATTATAAATATGAAATGACCCTATTTTACCTTCTATCCATCCTATGAAAAACAAAATAAATGGGCATGCGTATGTACAACTTATCATCTCCACATTGTGGTGTAATATGTTTTTCACCATGACCTTAATTGGATGGGTATAATGGTGGAAATGATAAATATAAAATGTGTGATTTAAAATTCTCAGTAATGGTAAACATGGAGAACATAAAAAAACCATAAAAATATCAACATGTATTCATTAAAATAAATATTAAACATCAAAATCATTAGTCATGAAATATATCTTGGCAGTACGTAAGGCATATATCATAAATAAATATGAATAATGATAAAATATCATGTAAATAAAACATGGAATTATGGAAAACCATTACACATATAATATGATTTCCATAGTATCCAAGGAACTTATACCAAGACCATCATAGTGGAATAATTCCATTACTGAAAAGGGTTTACATGTCGTTATAGCCCTATATTACTGAACCAGATTTACTTGTCATTTCATCCATGTCTATATCATGAGATATAAATCTTTACCCAATGAATTTTAGGGATATATAGGTCACACCCATTTCATAATGAAATCATTCATACATGTACCGAAAAACATAAATCATTTATCATAGAATTACCAAAGAAATAAAATGGGTTTTCTAAAATATAATTCCATCATATCCGAATACATGTAAAATACAATTCAATCATTAACAAAATAAATTAAAATTAATAATAGGGATAGAAACATAACTGTATATAAAGATTATCATCTTAGATGGAAAATAATTTTGATAAACCATTTAAAATTATTTCTTGAGGAAAATATTGTTTCTTCTTAAAAAAAATTATTTTCTCAAAATGATGCACACTTTTAAAATAAGTGAATTTAGTCGAAAATATAATTGAAATACTATAGAGAAAACATCATGTCATAATCATTTTACGTATCGTACATGTTTAGACTTGTTTTTCATGATATTATTACATAGATAATGATTTAAATACTTCAAGAATATAAAAAATGATTTATATTTCATATATATTCATTTTTTAAATATTTGTTATAGATAGATTAATTGAATAGAATACACCGTTCATGGAGATGGTAGGTCGCACGTACACATGAACGTTGTTTTCATTTCTTCGCTAATTTGAATAGAAGTAAGTAAATGAAATATATATAAATTAATATAGTAGCATTATTATATCATATATCTCAATATTCTTCATTATATATACTTTATAATCATTCCTTAATGGTCAACATGGAGAATGAGTCTCATCACTTCTTGGAGACGGTAAGTCGTGCGTACGGACGAGCGACGATATTGTCCCCATAGTTGTTGAACTGTATTGAAGTATATGGTGTAAAATATATAATAATTAGTATAATTTTATAACAATACTATATAGTTATTATTTCTACAACTATACCCATCCATCTAAGGTGGTGGTGAAAAACAGATTACACAATGGCGTGAAGACGTTAATCTGTACGTATGCATGTGTGGTGTTTTCATTTCTCATAGGATGGATAGAAGGTGAATTATGGTTTTTTTATATTTATAATTGCATATCCGTATATGAGTTGTATGTATGTTGATACTTTATAATGAAAAAACTAAATAATAGGAAGTAGACGAAGGAATAAATTTGATGGAATCAGTGGAAGAGATTACCTCTTTCTCGATGTGGATCTATTAAATTTTTTCTTAGGGCACTAGAGTTGGTATTTTGCAAAGACCAAAACCTCTAGAATGTAACTATGGAAGTTTATAAGAGAAATGAGTAGTTTTTGGCTGATCTTGGAGGATCTAAATGGAGTGAAGAGGAGAGGGAGTAGGTGACCTTTTATAAGAGAGGAGATGGGCACTTTTAAAAACTTCCAAAAAATTAAATTATTATAAATTCAATTTAAATTTAAAACGGTCCAAAACATAATTAATTCTAAGATAAGATGATTTAAGTTCTAATACCAATAGTAAGATTATTTTTTTGATAGTTCTTGAAATTTTTTTATCCTTATCTTTTTGGATTTCCCCTTTTTTTACCCTTTTTATTCTTATAGTGATATCATGTTATTTACACATTATGGGATAATGAAAATACCATATCATGAAAAACGACCCAAAAAATGTTCATTATGACATATTTTATATTATATTAACCATATTTATGAGTCATATATTTTTAATAATTTAATATCATTTAATAAACAATTTTATGTTTTCAGTTATGAATTATGTATATTTTGGATACTATTCATGACAGACTTTTTAAAAAATTCATAACAACCCTATTACTTCTAAAAAAAGAATGAAATCATCCCTAATATATCAATGTAATACAAAAAAATTTTTATGACATAAAAATGTTCAAATTAAATTTATTTTAATATTTATAAGCTCATTTATTTGGATATTTCATTAACTATGTAAGTACTACATCTTAACTATGTCATAAATTAATATGTCAATATAATGCATAAAAATTATAAATAAATTAACATGATGTAGGAAATTGTTTTATATTTATTATTAATGTTTATATAAATTAATATTAGTTATATATCACTGTATTACAATCGATTTAGTAAAACATATATGTTTAGGTTATTATTATCTTTAATTTAAATTAATTCTTATAAATTGTAATTTTTACATCCAAGTGAATCTATGGTGTCCCAAAATCAACCAAAGGATTCCAATGGTTGGAAATATCTCATAAAATAGGATTATTTCATGTGTTATGGTAGTTTAATATTATTATAATTTTATTTTTCCCCTTATTTACGAGATTTACCCTTTAACCATGGTAAATATAATAATTACTAAAGTTACAATTCATGACGTCCAAAAATAAAAGATAACTATTTACACAATTTTAACCTTTTAATTAAAAATATGGAATCCATTTTTCCATATTCAAAAGAAATAATTTTAAAAAATTAACTTAAAATTAATTCTCTTTGCGAAATAAAAAATTCAGGTTTTTAAGAAGTAAAAACTATCAAAAGATTGACATGTTTTTATGTCCAATTTAAAATTGAAATTAAATAAAATAACCAAAAATTGATTATATTATTAAAATATAAACCAATTAAACTTTAAAACCAATTCAAAAGATAATATAACTATATAAATAAATTACAAAAAAGGCAGTTTTGAATTAAAATGCAGTATTTTTCACTATTCATTAAAATTTGAATTTTACCAAAAAAAATACAAAAATTGAAAAAAATAATCTTTTTCCCCGATTAAAAAGAAGAAGATTGTTTTTTCAAATTTAAATTATAAAAGTGTCAAAACTATATTTAAAATGGTTGCGCCATTAAAAGGTGTTAAAACTGCTTTTTTTAAAATAAATGTTTTTTGAAAAATTGATTTTGTTATCATATCACGTGTAATATTAATTCTAATATTATATAAAATTCAAAATATGGTCAATAATATTCATAATGGATAGTTAATATAATATTTTAATAATATAGCATTGTTTAATGAATCTCGGTATTGCGTACCACTCAAGCTATCGAGGAAGGTCGCTCTTGCATGTAACACAATTGATTTCAGTGGTGCTTGTAGTTCAAGATTCATTTGGTTTTTCATATAAAAAAATCCAAACGTAGTTCATAGATAAAAATCTATAATCTTTTTTGGATGAAATTAATTCTATCAAAATATCATAAAATTGTGTGCAACACAATCCATGAATAGTGTTGTGCATACTACATGCTAATACGGTGATGCATATAGCATAGGCTAATCTTTGTGTAGGGTAAAAAACAACACATCAAATAAATTAAAAAAGCATCTCATAAAATCTAGATATGTTACACTATACCCCCCTTAAATTTAATTTGTTCCTCGAAATTAATCGGGTTTATAAGTGGTTTTCTACTTGAACGTTTCTTTCATTGAAACCGACATCATAAAAAGGGGTACTAAAACATCATTTTAAAAATGAATGTAAGAATAACAATGATTATCCAAAGTAACTCATCACTGGGTATCCATGTAGGAGAACATATGTTGGATGTGAAAAAATAGATATGTAAGAGAAATCTAACCATCATGTTCTAATAGATAGTGATAGAGAATAATGGTTGGAGAAAGTTAACTATCAGAAATCCCTAAATCTGTGTGAATGTAAGGGACCATACAATTCATCTCAAAAGTAGGTACGAGGATAAATTTTTTTGTTTCAATATATTTTGCTGATGATGATTAATTTTTTTCGTGTGAATAAATACTTACTTGATTTCAATATAATATCATTGATGATATCACCTCGAAAAATTTTGAATTCTTATTTTATTTAAATAAATGATGTCGAAATTTTCATTCTTGAAGTGTTAGAAGATCATGCGATAGAATGAAAGTTCATTCCATCTGTCGCTATCACAAAAAGTTTAGCAAAAGTTATCAAATATATATAAGTCCATCTATGGTGATATTAATCATATATGGTTACAAAAATTCACTTACATGTCATCTATCATGCCGATTAAATAAAATAAAACTAATTCATTCTAACTAGAGGCTTATCGTAGGCTAGTGTTTGTCGATAAAGGATTGTCACACTTCTGTTGTGGGTTCGATTCCCACAGCCTTGTGCGATGTGATGGGTTGTCACGCGTCGTGAGGGCTTTCCTTTTTCTATAAAAATACTATTATAAAATTCTATAAAAAATATATACAATGTTTTTTCTATAAAAAATACTATATATTGTCCAACTTAATACATTCCAAACTTTAGGCTTCAACAAAATTCATCTGTCCAATATCATTGTACAACAAAACAAGAATGGTTATATAACAAACTTGTGAATACCATCTTTTATCCTCCATATATCATAATATATATCTTATTGGTCACATTCCAAACATTTTAAAACCTTAATCATGTATTCTCTTGAAACATAGCATAAAATACTATAGAACCTTAGTGAAAACATGCATTCTGTCAAAATTTTAATCTTTCCGCATTCCAAAAATCCAAAAAATACTACATAATCAAACCATGATATCACTTTTTTCCTTATATAATTTATGTGGTCATTAATACTATCAAACATCTCTTTATCCCATTCTCCCTTAATTATGCACATATTATGTTGTTTCTAAAAATATCTGAATTAGATTTCATGGTTATTGGTACCATTAAAAATATAATTTCAAATACTCAAGGAAAAACAAAGGCGTAACAATCCTTATATGTTTCGTTATTCCTTAGTACCCTAAAATTACTTATACAACATTATGATTTATAATCATGCAATCATTCCACTATGTTCTTAAACCGTTGAATGAGCTTCATCATTTTATTCCATAACACTTCTTTCATCTCACATATCATTTATAGTCTATTCATCATTAACAACATAAATACTATCCATATGAACATGATGATTCTTTTTATGAGATTTTCCTTTAGTGAATTAATTTTCATAATGCCCATACATTCTACATTTACAACATTTAACCATCGTTTATGTCTTACTAATAGCATTATCCTTTCCCATTGTGCTGACTGAACCATTTCCTTTTCAATTACTGGATTTTTTTCCTTATTATACACACCCAAATCATGTCCCATTTCCTTTTAAACATTCTCCTTTATGACTCTTCCCACGTGATTTACATCATGAAAATTGAGCTTTCATTCCACTATGATCATCATGAAACTAGATCTTTCTCTTATTATCTTGGTGAAGAATCTTACC
>OY728140.1:912275958-912379498 GCA_963277665.1 Viscum album
CCACATGAGGTCTACTGGTGGCTCCACCTATCAGTGCCTTCTCTGTTAAGAATCTGTTGATGCTCCTTTCGTCACAGAATCTAAAAATCGGAAAAGGGGAATATCTGAGCTCAAAGTTATTCAAACTTTGAAGAAAATATCAAAAATCGACAAAGGTATGAACAAAGGATCAACAACAACTGCACCACGCAAGTTATATCACTGTCGCGCAAGTGGACTTGCACGACGCACCTTGGCGCGCAAGTGACTTGCGCGACCTAAGTGATAACCACCCGGTAACAGCCCGGGGTCTTCTCCTGCCTATAAATAGACCCTGTGGGCCCCCCATTCAAGAGGATTTTTTTCCAGAAACTCGGATTGAAGCTCACGACGCCAAAGTCTCTTATCAAAGCTTCCAGAACACTTCTAAGGTAATTTCTTACCTAGAACGGAAGATCTAAAGAGAGGGAGGAAGGCCTAAGTGTTGAAACTCATCAACACTTGCGCGCATGAGTGGCCAGCCCATAAGGGAAGTGGTCACACTTGCGCGCCTCCTTATTCCTTCGATAGAAATTGTGCGTCCCTTTTCTGGGAGAACCTCAAGAGGATTCTAAAGGCTTTAAGAAAGAGTCGCTCAAGTATTTTAATGCTGGTTGAAAATCGCGCAAGTACCCACATATTGCGCAAGTATACCTGCGCGACCAATACTTGCGCGCCGCCTCAATACCTGTGCGCCTTCCAAGACTTGCGCGCCCCTTCCTTTTTGGGTGCCTTTTCTGCCCATTTCACCCCTCTTAAGCCATTTCACCTTTCATATTCAAGATTTAGTCTTCAAGATACTCTTCAATGTCATTTATGGCATGATTTCTTGATTTGACTTCCTTATCTGAAATGAATTCGGTGGAATATCTCTCAAAACCTAGTGATTTACAAATCTTTATGTCACCAAAGATTGAGAGTTCATTCATTCAACCTCATCCTTTAAGATGAGAGAATCCTTAACCTGGGTCTCCTTTTCAGGAATAATCCCCAGTTATAAGTCCTTTAATCTGGGCATCCTCCTCAAGAGTAAGCCCCAATTTCTTAATGTTCCCAAACTTGGGAATCCTCCTTAGGAGTAAGCCCCAAACCTTAATTCCTTAACTTGGGCATCCTCCTTAGGATTAATCCCCAATCATAATCCTTTAAATGGGAATCCTTCTTAGGAGTAATCCCCAAGTCCTATAATTACGGGCATCCTTCTTAGGAGTAATCCCCAATCTCAAATATGGGCATCCTTCTTAGGAGTAAGCCCCGAGTCCCTTAATTTGGGAATCCTCCTCAGGAGTAAGCCCCAAACCATAATCCCTAACCTGGGTCTCCTTTTTCAGGAATAAGACCCAGTCATAATCATGGGATTCTTTTCAAGAGTAAGCTCCAAGTCCCCTAACCTGGGTCTCCTTTTCAGGAATAAGTCCCAGTCATAATCTTGGGTTTCCTTTTCAGGAGTAAGCCCCAAGTCCCCTAATTTCTCTTTAACCAGTCCTAATTTTCATTTGATCTAGGATTACTTCTCAGGAATAAAACCTAGTTATCAATCCTCTCCTAATTTGGGCTTCCTTTTCATGAATAAGTCCCAAGTTAGAGTATTCAAATCTCCATGAAGCACATATACCTTTATGGACCCTGTTCCTGGATTTTCTCCCTAAAAGTGTATCCTAAACTTTCATCTTTCTGGGCAGTCATACATACATAAGCCACAAACCATTTCTTATGATTTCATCTTTCATGGCACAATTGTCTAATTTTTACCAATACCTCTTGTTTCTCACACCGAGCATGACTTACATGATCTTAGAGTGTAAAAGTAATTATGACATCCTTCTTTGAGCCATCAATCATAAACGTCATACTCCCTTACTCGAACTACGTGGGTTCTGATTCCTTTTCCAAAACAAAGGATATGTAGGTAGCCCATTTATGGGTTCAATCCCAACTCTGAAATAATTAATGTCCTTCTGAATGACGATAAAACTTCAAGTGCCCCACTGAGTGGCTTTAAAACCAGCCTGGTTGTTATAATGACCAAGAGACTTTTATATAAATGTTTTGAAGGATACCATTGACCAAGAATATCTAAATAGATATAGATGATTCTCTATTGATGAAGAACCTCAAATACATATAAAAGATTCTCTAAATTTCTTACATATTTAATCATTGATTGTTAAAACTAAAGGAAAGATCATTTTATACTTGGTAATGTAATAAGGATTCACGAACATAACTTAAATCTATAAAGAGAGTCCCGGATTAGACAATAATTTCCCTCAAAAAGGTGTGATGAGTCCGACCTCCCATCCTCTCGACCAATGCAAATTCCCAAGCCTCATTAGTCCACAAGCTAATGAGCACCTACTTTTGGAAAGTAGGTCCAAACGGATGTGGAATCATTGGATGTTTCCGGTACTACGAACAAACCCACTAGAAACCGATTAGAATGTTTGAATCTCCCATCCAGGAGGTCATCCCCAAATTCTGAGGGAAAGAAAAAATGGTGAACCCGACGAGAATCCTTAACCAAGTTAAAATGATGTTTTACCTATTTTTAAGACCTTATTTAAAACTCAATAATAGGGCTAACAAAAACAATCATTGACATATGTGCTCATCCAAAGGATGAAGTAGATGAGTTTATCTTGATTACATCTGTTATATCAAACATGCACTCTTTTCCAAGATTTTCTGTATTTTCATAATGGCTGCTCTCAAATTCACATCTGTGAATACTGCTGCTGCAAATACCACTGCTGTTATTCCTACTGGATCGTTATCCGCTCTGAGGATGACATCACCTATTCAGCGTCTTCAACGCTGGGTATCAAATACGCTGGTTAAGGAGTACCGTCAACACGGTACCATCCCAACTCTAGAGGCTTCCCGACAAGACCTCCAAGTGAACAACTCACACAGGTCGTCCGGAAAACGACGACCAGTGATTAAGAAGCAGGCGGTGCTGACTACCGTCTCCAACCGTTTCGGGTCGTTATCCCCGGAACACAATTTCCATTCACTCCCTTACTCTGAGGAAGTGAATGAGCAGGTCCCACAAGGCCTTAATTCAAAAAGACAGGAGTCCTTCCCGAGGGATCCCATCAACAATCGCCGCCAGACTCGTGCGGTAGTGCGCCCTCAACATGATGAGGGTACCGACTCCAGGAATTCAGCTCAGGTTCCTCGAACCCAAGCAGGCAAGACGAACCGCCAGAGACGGAATCCGGTTGACAATGGGCATGTTTTCATCCATCCCATCTCCGGAGAAGTCCACCAACCTAACTTGGTGGCAAATAACGAGCAGGCACACACACCTGTCCGTTTTAATTCCGCTGTCTAGCAGACTCATCTGGCAGCAGCACGCCAATCCCGCCAGGCAATTCTGGCGGAGTACTATAGGCAGGAACATACACCTGCTTATACATCACCAGTTAGTCAGCAGGCTCGTCTGACTACATATGATGGATCTCATCAACCACCTTTGGCGAAGTGTAATCAGAAGGCACATACACCTGCTAGTACTAATCAAGCCTACCAACAGTCTCGCTTGGTAGCGCACGGAGAAGTCAGTCGAAAAGCTCCGATGAAAAACACGAGGCAAACTCAACTCTCTACCCCCACACTTGAGTACTATCAGGATTCACTGACAGAAAAAGGAGGACAGGAGCAGACACTTACACCTACTCCAAACCCGGAATGGGCGTATATTCCCGTTCCGGCGGCTAAAGTCACCAAGCATATTTTGTCAATGGTGAAAGAGCAGAAGCAAATTCCTACTATATTCTGGATGCTTTCCAGGATATCATAACAGCTTCAGCATCATCTCAGGGACAGACACATAAATCTATCCCTAGCAGTGGAGTGACACATCAACAATTCACTCCGGAACAGACACACACATCTATTCCAGTCCAAGAGGGTCATGGGGAATACTCCCCCATATCATAAGGACAACCAAGTCAGGCACATACACCTGATTTGAGTGGAGATCGTCAGCCTAACCTGAGCATCTTTCCTAATCAGGCACAAACACCTTCTCAGAGTAACCACATTCGTCAACAAGTGGTTTCCAAAGCGAGTAAGAAGGAATCTAAGAAAAAGATCCGCCCATCATAGTCAGGAGATTAAAGGCCAATCTGCAACAAGGCCTTGCTCGATGCTGGAGTTCTTGAAGCCCTCAGACATTTATCTGTCAGAATTCAAGATTCCACTCCCTCAGTTCCCAATAACGGGAACATTAATTCTGAAGGTCTTCAACAGAAACTTCCTCATGAAGGCTTGCTTAATGAAAATTCGGTCAATCATGAAGTTTCTTCTTCAGATGAGAGCCACAAGAACCCTCTGTGTGGTCAGAAGACCAAGGAGAAAGAGATCTCATCTTTTGCTGTAACCCATTATGGTGGTCCTCCCCATGATGATGAACTTCGCTGTCAAAGTCCTCTCTGTAGTAGAGATTCACATTGCCTGGAAAATACTCTAGTGGATAATGTAGTGCCGAGAAAGCCCTCTTATCTTGAGGCACTTGAAAATGCGAAACCAGTCATGTCTGATGCTTTATCGCTAGAAAGTGAAATACTTTCTCAATCAGAAGATAGCCCAGGGTGTAGGTCATTCTCCGAACCACCCCTAAGTCATGCATATTCTAGTTTGATCAGTGATGTCTCTACCAATCTTGTTGAATCTGATAAAGCAACAAGGAACCACCAACTCTGGTCCAAACAGGTAGAAGAATCTTCATTTAATGATAAAGAGGAAATTATGAACATGAGGAAGAAACTGTAAAAAGGTGAGGTACCAGTCATGTTTTGGCCTTTGGCTGACTCCCAGTACGACATTCCAAAGATATTGATGGATGATGGAATCCATGATATTCGTCCCAACATATGGAAAAATCTTTGTCAATTAAAGAAGAAGGTATTATCTTATGATGAATATGAACATCATCTTAAGATAATAGAAGGGCCACAACATCAGATTGATTTGGCATCTCTATCAGTCTCTCGGTATCTGAAGGCTGAAAAGCAATAGAGAACCCTTCAACGTTCATGCCTTGGTGCACTAAGAAAATTGTGTCAGTTAATTTCCAATGCTCCATATGATGTTCATATCAGAGGATGGGGTGTTCAAAGAGCACTACATTTCACAGTGCTTTCCAGTCAGCAAAGCCCGCCAAAAATGGTCTCATGCAATGTTATTGCCCATGGCCGGCCACAGTCAATGGGATTTGTTCATAATCAAAAGCTTGTTCAAGAATAGGCTTCAACTAGATCCTCTCAAAATCAACCATATGGAGAAAAAGTTGTTTAATTGCTCCTACATCAAGCAGGCGAGAATATTGCACACGCCTCTCGTATAGAGAAAACAAATCATCAAATGATAGAAGTCTTGCAAATCATCCAATGGTCTGTTGAACCAGGTGATAAAAGTGGATATAGGCTAATGCATTCAGCTAATTTCCGAACTAATATTTGCAAGATCAAGAGATCTTTTAAGAAGATCTCAGACGTAGCATGTCAAGATCCACCCTATCTTGTCAGACTGAGGACTCCTTTAACCCAACCCTCAGAGTGAACAAATGGGATTCAAGAAGTTGAGCGGAATCAGCAGGAACATCCCTAGTTCATGAGACTGGGAAATCGTTCAAATCATCAATCCCCTTCTCAGAGAATATCGGTCTTTTCTCGATTGGGGAAGAATCCCCAAGAGGAACGAAGAGCCAAATTATCAGGAGATTCCCTCCAAATTATAGCTCGTCAAGAAGTTCCTAAAGGATTGAATCAACAAAAGGCAATGTCTCATCAAAGATATGAAAGAAGAAAATATCACATAAATGTTGATCGAAGGGATGCGATGCATTATGCATCAATCAATGTCATCAAGGCCGTTGTTGCTAATCCACCAGAGGAGACTCACTCAAGGGACTCAGATGAAGAGCGTCCTGCTTAAGAAAATGTACGCAACAATACAAATGAAGAAGGTGTGCGTACACGAAGACAAAGGATTAGTCAGAACTTAGGTAATCCACTTCCTTCTCTCCAAAAAGTATCCAACAAAGGGAGGGGAAAGAATCATGTTACATATCCTTCCTCTGGAGAAGGTCAATCGCTCTCATTAGAGCAAAGGTTTTCACAACAGGAGGAAGAAATGAAAGAATTAAGAAGAATTAATGCAGAACTACTTCAGAGTAGTCTTCTTCTTAAGAATGATGAAGTCCGACAGCCAAAGGAATTTGTTGCAATTACTGAGATGAATCAGGAATATCCTCCTTTATCAGTACACCCTCAAAAGTCTAATCTTACGGGTCAAACGCAACAACGGTTAGCAGTGCTACCAACAATTGCAGCACCAACCACCGAGTCTGTCCAAACTCCATTCATTGCACCTACTGAAGACCAGATTCAACCGGATGTTTCTCAAAAGGTAATAACTACTATTGAGTCATTAACAGCTCGGTTAGAAACTATGGAAGGGAAATGAGCGCAAGTTCAAACAGAAGTGAAAGTTTACCCTAAATGGGTAGATTCAATTTCTCCTCCATCTAGTTTTGGAAACCCTGTTTTCCCTACTTTCAATGGATTAGGGGACCCTGAACAACATTTTACGCATTACATGTCTTGTTGTGATCCTATGATGGGAGCTCCAGAGCAGTAAGAAGCAGTGAAACTCAGATGCTTCGTGCGAACCTTGCAAGGACCAGCTTTTTTCTGGTATACAAGCTTGCAATCCCGGTCAATCATCGGATGGGAGGTTCTTCGTCAAAAATTCCTTCTTCAGTTCAGCTCAACTTTTCCAAAAACGACAGTTTTTGATCTTACAAACTGAAAGCAAAGGGATAATGAAAGAGTCTCTAATTTCATTGCTCGCTGGAAGGGATTAACGTATTCCCTGAGTTTAGTACTCCCTCAGGAAGAGCTGTTTCCAATCTGTGTGGCAAATTTGCGTGATGAATTACGCATGCCATTGATCCCTGTGAAATACACAGGAGGGTTTCAAGACCTTACATCAATCGCTCAGCAGATTGAAGATTCCCTTATACAGGCTAAGGTTAAATCTCGTGTAATTCCATCAGCTCCAGGAAGGAGAATGGGTAAAGCAGAAACTGCTACAGTTATGCTTAAACAAGCACCTATACCTATTTCTACTTCAAAACCTTCATCTTCTCAAAAGGCTCCACCTCCTGAACACCAACAACAAAGGCCGTTTCGTCCAAATGATCAAAGAGATCAACAACGAAAACAATTTGAGGATTTGAAGAGTAAAACATACTCTTTCCGAAGTGAGCAAGTTCCTGGTTACTTCATTTCAGCTCTGGAAAATAATTTGGTTCAATTACCAGTGCCCAAGAGGCCAAACAAGGAAGGAGATGAAGACCGTCCCAATTATTGTCCCTTTCATCAAATGTTGGGGCATCCCATCCAGGAGTGTTTTGTCTTTAAAGACCTCCTGCAAAAGATGGTCGACTTGGGACAAGTCAAATTGAAGGGTTCTTCGGCTCATGTAGTGTGTGTTACCGTTATAGATCCAGAGGAAGGAGGCGAGTGGCTGGAAGTCAAAAGCAAAACTGCGCAAAAATATGATGATTGGATGGTCAGAAAGACGATCAATCGGACCCATGCCATTTTGCGAACACAATTGAAGAAGCCAATTGTGTCTCCTACAAAAGCTGCAGTGAAGCCTCCATCAAAATAAAAATCCTCAAAAGGGCAGCGCAATTCAAAGAAGAAAGAGGAATCAGAAGAAGATGAGTATGTATCGAGGCCTAAGTTGTCTTTGACTCTGGCATATTTCATGCCATCTACTTCAATGCCACGGGCACTGCCCCATCAAACGGCACAGCCTAAACGGGCTAGTAAGGCAGGGTCTTTATCAGACAAAGAGTTAATCTTCGGTTATGTTAATATGATTCAATTAACAGATCCATATTCCAGTCTTGATGAGCCTGAATTCCCTGTATCAAATAAGGGAATCCGAGGAAGTTCTAGAGGTTCAGGATACAGGGGAAGATGTGGATCTTTCTGAAGCCACTACTCCAATTCTACCCATGCTAGCACTGTGTATGCAGTAGAAACTCGTGGTAGAGCCCTTCAGCGAGCTGAAAAAGAACAAGCAAGTTCTTCTGCTAATGGCCAACTCTGTTTTGGCACAGTTATTTTGGAAGACCGATTAAAAGTTCCATCTTCTTTATCTCAGCAAGTAAATGGATCTAATTAGTCTAATCTTCCAAAACCAAGGATGTTGCCAACTTCTATCCCAATACAAGATGCATCAGCTTCCAAAGCATCTACTTACAAGGTACCTGCTAAACCACATATTCCTGTTGGGAAACGCAGACCTCTAGATCAAAAGTATGATATATTGAAACACTTGGCCCAAGTACCATCCAAGTTATCAATTTTGGATACTTTGAATCTGTCAAAAGATCTTTAGGAATCACTCATCGAAGCTTTGTCAAGTCCTCAGGAGTTTGAAGCTGAAATTGCTGCAGCTGAAGTCTATCACATAGAGAATAATCCTGCAGAATGCCATGCAGTGATATCTTTTACCGATAAAGATGAATATGATGTTGTTCATGGGCACATAAAACCTTTGTACTTATCTGGAAAAGTCAATGGTGTAGATATCCGAAGATCTTTCATTGACAATGGTTCAGGAGTCAACCTCATGCCCATTCGTACACTTCGTCGATTGGGCCTTACAGAATCTGATTTATCTCTTTCAAGAATTATGTTACAAGGATATGATAAAAATGAACAAGAACCACTGGGCGAAGTTACACTCAGAACCCAGTTTGGAGATCTTGTATCCAATTCGGATTTCATGATTGTTGATCAAGACTCAGCTTTCAACGTCTTGCTTGGAAGACCCTGGCTACATCAGCATGCAACTATTCCTTCATCATACCATCAATGTCTCAAATACTGTTTCAATGGTTAATTTGGAACATTGTATGGTGATAAGGCCCCGTTCAAGACATGTGAGTCTCAATACATTGAGGCATAATTTTATCACATGAAGGGAAGAGAAAAATCTACAATGAAGGAAATTACCAAAATTAACGCTCCATATGGTTTGGAGAAAATTCCAATAAATCCATTTACACATGTGAGTACAGATTATGTGTTACATATCAGTCAAATTGAAAAAATAGGCCCAAATCAAAATAATCTTATGGAAAGATCCATAATGTCAATTATGGCAATTGAGCCAGACATCATGGGAGAAATTGGTAACCTACCAAACAGTGATGAAAGCATAAGTGGTGACATTTTCATTTCATCTGCTGAAGTCCAACATGTCTATACTTCGCCAATCAGGCCAGAAGAAGTTATAGCAACACCAGAGGTGAATAATGATGTCGATTCTCAATCCATCATCTCCTATTTATTTCCCAAAGAAGGCCCTT
Source organism: Viscum album (assembly GCA_963277665.1). Classification (NCBI taxonomy): domain Eukaryota; kingdom Viridiplantae; phylum Streptophyta; class Magnoliopsida; order Santalales; family Viscaceae; genus Viscum; species Viscum album. The sequence continues at coordinate 912,285,374 of OY728140.1, forward strand.
TATCATTAATAGTGTCGGAAATGGAAGCTTCTTCTTCAAAATATGAAAATTTTGACATCTCTTATGATCATGAGAATTTCGTTTTGTCATCTACTATGCAAGTAGAAACGGAAGAAATAGCACATAATGAAGAGGAAGAGGAAGGTCTTAGAGATGCTCCTCCAGCATTTTAAGAGGGTATCTCTACCACTGTGGATGAACTCAGAGAAATAAATCTGGGTACAGAGAAAGATCCACGCCCCACTTTAATTAGTGCGGCCATGACCCTTGAAGAGAAAGAGATGTATATTTCTTTTCTAAAGAAAAATAAAGATATTTTTGCTTGGAACTATATAGTAATGCCTGGGCTTGATCCTGATATTGCTACTCATCATTTGGGTTAACCAAAAGAACATCAAGGATTTAAGCAAGCCGCGAGAAGAACACACCCAACTTATGCTTCCAAAATTGAAGCTGAAGTGGATAAACTGATCAAAGCTAACTTCGTCAGATAAGTTCATTATCCCAAGTGGTTGGCTAATATTGTCCCTGTAAAGATAATGAACGGACAAATTAGGGTTTGCATCGATTTCAGAGATCTTAATCGGTATTTTCCTAAAGATGATTTCCCAGTTCTGAGTACAGAACTCTTAATTTATGTGACGGCTGGTTATGAAGTACTTTCCTTCATGGATGGATATTCCGGATATAATTAGATCCGAATGGCCCCAGAAGATGAGGAATCTATAGCTTTCAGAGCTCCTCAAGGTGAGTTTTGTTACCGGGTGATGCCCTTTGGTTTAAAGAATTCATGTGCAACATATCAACGCGCCATGCATCGTATATTCAAAACATTCTTAGGGAAGTTTGTTGAATGCTATGTGGATGATTTGGTGGTTAAATCCAAACAACGTTCTAATCACTTGACTGATTTGGAAGTCATATTCCACAAACTTCGACAACATAATTTGAAGATGAACCCCTTAAAATGTGCTTTTGGGGTAACCTCAGGAAAATTCCTCGGCTTTCTTGTACGCCATCATGGTATTGAAGTCGATCCTGAGAAGACCAAATCAATCCTTGGTATGTCACCCCCTCAGAATTTGAAAGAATTAAGAGGACTTCAAGGACAATTAGCCTATATTCGGCGTTTCATCGGCAATTTGGCAGGCAAAAGTTTACCGATTACCAAATTATTGAAAAAAGGAGTCACTTACCAGTGGAATGAAGAATGTCAAGAAGAATTTGATGTTCTCAAGAAATACCTCTTGAATCCACTAGTACTCATGCCACCTGTTGATGGTAGACCACTTATCCTCTATTTGACAGCTCTAGAGCGATCATTGGGTGCCTTTCTTGCTCAAAAGAATGATGCTGGGAATGAAAATAGCCTCTAATATCTCAGTAGAACTATGTTTGATGCAGAAACCCGTTATTCAAGTATTGAGAAGTGCTGCCTGGCATTAATCTTTGTAGTTCAGAAACTCAGACACTACCTGCAACATCACGAGGTCCAATTGGTATCTCACAATAATCCGCTCAAATTCATCATTAGTCGTCCAATGCTTACAGGACGTCTAGCAAGGTGGGCAGTTATCTTGCAGCAGTTCGACATTCAGTATGTGTCTCAAAAGGCAATAAAGGTCCAAGCTCTGGCTGATTTCTTGGCTGAACATCCTTCCATGGAAGACACGTCTTCAGATATTGAACTCCCTGATGAGGAAGTTTTCTCTATTCAAGAGAATCCTCAAACATGGGAAATGTATTTTGATGGTGCTTCCAGAAGTCCAACAGGGAAGAGAATGGAAAATCCTCAATTCAAAAATTTTGGTTTAGGAATTGTACTCATTTCTCCAGATAAGGCATTGTTACCTTATTCCTTTTTATTGTGGGAAGGTGGTACCAATAATGAAGCCGAATACCAAGCTCTTATCACAGGCTTGGAGTTAGCACTTCAAGCACAAGTGAATCACTTAAAGGTGAAAGGTGATTCAGACTTGGTAATCAAACAAGTCAATGGGGATTATGCCATCAGAAAAGAAGAATTAATCCCTTTTTATGATTACATCAGAAAGTTAATGGCAGAATTCCCTTCAGAACCGACATTTTATTATGTCCCAAGATCACAAAATGCTCAAGCTGATGCACTTGCTAATATAGCCACAGCTCTAGCAGATCCAAATCGGGACGAGACAACCATCAGTATTGCCCACTATCGTGCAATTTCACCTTATGTTCAAGCCAAAATAGAGGAAATTAATGAAATTAGTCCCATTCCTGAACCATATGGTCATACTACAGGATGGATGTCACCTATCAGGGAATAACTTCAAAATGGAACACTTCCACTTAATAGAGCCGAGAAAGAACAAATCCGGCGACGTGTGGTCAATTTTACTCTTTATGATAGCCCAAACCACCTAGAGAAAATTCTCTACAAACGTGGTTTTTATAGAGTTCACTTCAAATGCATTGATGGTGAAGAGACAATGGCTGTCATGAAAGAAGTGCATGCAGGAGTCTGTGGTGCCCACCAGTCTGGACATAGATTGTCTGATCAAATTCGAAGGCTTGGATACTTTTGGCCTTCAATGATACAAGATTGTGTTGATTTCACAAAGAAGTGTTATTCATGTCAAGTACATGCCAAATTCATTCATCAACCTCCAGAGTTTCTTCATACAACTAAATGCTCATGGCCATTTGCCACATGGGGAATGGATGTGGTGGGACCTTACCCTTCAGCTACGGCCAAGCAGTTTAAGTACATTCTTACTGCTACTAATTTCTATTCCAAATGGGCAGAGGTAGTACCTCTCAAAGAAGTCAGTTCTAAATGCATTGTTATCTTCATCAAGTCTAACATTTTTTCTAGATTTGGTGTCCCTCATACCATATTGACAGACAACGACACCAACTTCTGTTCTTATGAGGTGAAGAAATTGTATCAAGAACACAACATTAAATCCAACCTTTCATCTCGGTATCATGTGGCGGCCAATGGCCAAATAGAAGCCTTTAACAAGACTCTTTCAAATATACTGCAAAAGATGGTGGATAAAGATAAGAGATCATGGCCTGATAAACTCTTTCATGCTTTATGGGCTTATCGGACTACCACCCGCAATGCAACGCGGTCAACTCCATATTCGTTGGTATATGGAACAGAAGCAGTCTTGCCAATTGAAGTTCAATTGCCCTCACTCAGAGTAGCCATTTGTGATCAGTTATCTATAGATGAGCAATCCCAAAAGTGATTGAATGAATTGGAACAGTTAGATGAGAAAAGATTGTGCACTTTGCACCACTTGGAAATCTATCAGAATCGAATAGCACGAGCTTTTAACAAAAAAAGTTCCTCTTCGTTCATTAATTCATGGAGAATTGGTATTAGTTCTCAGAACACCAATGATACCAGGAAAGAAGCCTCCCAAGCTTGAACCAAAATGGGAAGGACCTTATTCAATACATAAGGTCTACTCTAATGGAGCTTATTCATTAATCTCAATGGATGGAGAACTCATCACGACTCCAACCAATGCCAGATTTCTGAAGAAATATTTTGTATAAACACAAAATATGGTCCCCAGAACCAAGATTCGTATAAATGATTCATACAGCAATGGTCCAGTATGACCTTAAACTGCAACTTCGTCCAACATGATGTTAAACTGTAGAAAAAAAAAACTTGTCCCCGCAACATGACACTAAACTGTGTAGCACAATTTCTTCCTTGCTATATGACGTTAAACTATACAACAATGGTCCAGTATGACCTTAAACTGCAACTTCGTCCAACATGACGTTAAACTATAGAAAAAAGAACTTGTCCCCACAATATGACACTAAACTGTGCAGCACCATTTCGTCCTTGCTATATGACGTTAAACTATACAACAATTGTCCAGTATGACCTTAAACTGCAACTTCGTCCAACATGAAGTTAAACTGTAGGAAAGTCCCTTACGTCTGGAAAGACATTAAACTACATAAGTACTTAACCGTCCAGCATGACCTTAAACTGCATCTTCCCTGGTCCACGCATATGACCGTAAAATATTTTCAAGTCCCTTATGTCCTGCAAGACGTTAAAATGTGACGTCCTAACTACATGACGCTAAACTGTATAAGAGTCCCTTACGTCCGGAAAGACGTTAAACTATATAATCATCAAAGGTCCAGAATGACATTAAACTGCACCATCCACGGTCCATGCATATGACCTTAAACTATTCACACTTTCATTCAACATGACATTAAACTGTGGAAAAAAATCCCCAATGCGTCCAACATGACATAAATGGTGTGTTATTTTGTCCTTACTGCATGACATTAAACTGCGCAGTCCCCCCTTCGTCCAACATGACGTTAAACTCTATTGTCCCCATCGTCCTAACTACATGACGCTAAACTGTACAGAAAATTCATGATACGTCCTACATGACATTAAACTGTATTTTGTGCCTGCTACATGACACTAAACTGCGCAGCACCAATAGTCCTAACTGCAAGACTTTAAACTACATAGTCCCTTTATATGTCCTACATGACATTAAACAATGCATCGTTAAAGTTGTTGTTACCTCTTGTTTCTCACACAGAGTATGACTCACGTGAGCTTAGAGAAAACCTCAACCATAACACTCTCTTTGGGCCACTAACCATGTATAAGTCCCAACAACATTTTTTTTATTAGATCGTTGTCCCCAAGAACAACTTGATCATTAATTCATTCTTTAATTGAACTACACAAACTTTGATCCTTGCCCTCCAGGATAGGTATGTAGGCAACCTCCCAGGGTTGAAGCCCAAAAACAATCTCTTCACATCGGTTCACCACCATCTCATATGATGTTGATTTGTGAAACCTCCCCTAGAATCAATATCTTTACATTGATTCACTTTCTTCCTTGCTATATGACGTTAAACTATGAAACACTTTTGTCCGGTATGACAATAAACTAAAATACTCTTTGATTTCCTCATTTGAGAGAGAACTATTATTGACATTTGTTTTTTTCAATCATGTTTCATTTCAAAAGACTACGTGCATACATGGCAATGCCTAAATTTTTTATCTTGGGTTAAACCATCATTGTACTAAAGTCCCCTTTCACCCTTCACATGTACGAACCAAATTTGTACAAAGGGTAGTTCTAGAACTACGTGGGCTTGATTCCCATCCTTATGGGATACGTAGGAACGTTCATGTATCCCTCGAATCCAGCCCTATGTCTCTTGGGCCTAACCCCAAATTTCACTTTCAGTCCCTTGGCTGAAAAGTCCTCATGAAAACACACACTGTGTATTCATTATTATGGTCTGAATTCTATTACCCTAAACTAAGATCTCTCATACTTTCGTCCTGCACGACGTTAAAATAAATTTCAAGAACTACGTATGGCTTGATTCTCATTCTTATGAGATACGTAGTGAATTCCAAAAATTTCAATTTAGGACCCAGCCACAACATGATTATGGTTATCATTGACCTATGTATCTCTATATATATTGGACAATACCCATCTTTATGTGTTATAATTCTAACCTTAAATATTTTCAGATCCTCATAACCCTTTTCATGACATCTAGTCACAAAAATGTCAATCTTCTGAGAATTCTTTTGCTTGACTATGCAACACGTGCCCATAGGTGGCCTTGCATAAACAGTCCACATAACAGACTTGTCAGCCAAAAGATGATATTTATTTGACCATGAAGCCAATTCCCTTAGGTGGCCCTGCTTATTTCAACCCCCTAACGGGTTTGTTAAATAATGGTAACTTCATTCTTGGGAAGAATGCCGCTTTTGTCCTTATTTGTCTTAAATGACAGTATGTAGGGAACCGCAAAAAATAGCCATCCTTAACATATTTGTCCCATATCCTTTGTCATGATCTGAAAGTATTCAAGTCTATGGTTTATTCTTCTTCCCTACGTTTGGGTCAGACCTTCGTAGGAGTGATATTCATCAAGTTCTTCGATAATCTTGTCTGAAAATATATTCTCCATATTCAAGTACCTCTTTCCAAACAACAAACTCTATACTTTAGAAAATTTGAATCTCCATAAACTTTCACTGGATTTTAGCACTAGGAAAGTAAATTTTTGAGAGGTCTTTCGCCTGACTATGCAGCACGTGCCCATAGGTGGCCTTGCATAAACAGTCCACATAATAGACTTATCAGCCGAAAGATACTATTTATTTGACCATGCAGCCAATGCCCTTAGGTGGCCCTGCATATTTCAACCCCCTAACGGGTTTTGTTAAATAATAGTAACTTCATTATTGGAAACTACTTCTTCTAATGCCTTTTAGCTCTTTTTCATATCATTCCTCAGATTCAAATATTCTTAAGCCATAGTTTACATATTTTCTCTCATACTTGAGTATGGTAATATGTTTTCAGATAAATTGTCAAGGAATTGAATCAATTTTAATCCATTTTGGTCAAAGCTATTTCGACCTTAAACATTAGCCCCATTATGTCCGGCATGCATGACTTTAAACTTACCACAAAAGACAAAGGAAATCTAAATAAAAGTCAAGTTCCAGCTCACTAAATATACATTTTTGTATGATTTATATAATATTGAGCAATTAAAAGATTCAAAGTTTGTAGGGTTATTTGTAATAATCCTAGTAAAAATCAAACTATGCTTACTAGGCCCATTGGCTTAATTAAATTTGATGCAGGTAGTGAAAGAATGCAGGTACAAATGATTGAAGATGAAAGTGTTTTTTTCATTGATACACAAGAGTTAGAAGGACATCCAAAGACTGGAGTCTCTTCTCTTTTTCAAGAATTATAAGAGGCCTTCAACATAACACTTCATTTGATTTACGGTATCCTGAGATTCATCAGCAACCACCTGGAATTCATTCATTCAACAGGATACAATAAGAGATGCAGTGATATGAGCTCTTCTTGGAACAATTGTAAAAGGATGTTCTTGAGTGCGGTTTGAGAAAATTTTCTGCTGATAAAACAGCGACTCTGTTTCTGTCCAAGAGACTTAGAAGATGGATACATGGATTTGAGAATGGAGCATTGGATGTAAAGAGTCATTTGGAGAGAGTACTCTTTTTAGATATTTCTCTAATACCATGTTTGTCTTCTCTCCACCAATCGGTAGTGGAAAACATTTCAGCCCATGGGTTTGCCATTTTCATATCTGCAAGGAAATGACATGGAGGAAGAATTTGAAAGTTCAGACCATTGTTGTTGCTCTTAATGCACAACATATCCGAAATGAAGGAGTAGCAGCGCAGCTGCATTTCAGGTGTATAGTTCTTTGCATCTGAAACATTGACTCCTTGTAGGTGACCATGACCATATAGAGGCAGGTAGATGCTCTGTGGGGAATTAAGATGATATTTCTTCAAGTGCTTAGCCAAATATGAGAGAGTGTTGTTGCAGATATCATAGTAATAATGGACAATGATGTTCATCATGTCATCAATCCGCTTGCTAGACAGTTCATCAGCCGTTCCAATTCCCTTGGGAACCACTGAATCTGCACAAAATATGAATAAACTAACTCTTAAATGGAAAAATGGCTAAGGCATTAACGCGCACAAGTCTAAAACATGGCGCGCAAGTATTCATGTGCCGCGCTAGTTTTTTATGCGCAAGTGTAAACCGCGCAAGTACAAATACCTTTACAATAGCGCGACATCAAGGAAAACATTGGAAAACAGAGCACCTTGCGCGGCCAAGATAACCTGCGCGACAAGAGCTCAAGAAGTTTGAAGTCCAGGAACCCAGATACTTTGTACGGAGGTGAGGCCATGAATTTATAGGCCAGGAGGACTATCTGCGTGCCGTACCCAGTGCGCTTAAGGCCTGCGCGACGCAAACTTGCGCGCCGACCTCTGTACCCTGAAGACTTGCGTGCCCCCTTTTCCTTTGGATGGATTCGATTTCCTCAGAGTCAAATCCTCATTTCTCTCCGGATCCAACTCTGAGGGGGGACTTTTTTTGACGCTCCTTTCGTCAAAGAATCTAAAAATCGGAAAATGGGAATATCTGAGCTCAAAGTTATTCAACCTTTGAAGAAAATATCCAAAATCGACAAAGGCATGAACAAAGGATCAACAACAATTGCACCGCGCAAGTTATATCACTGTCGCGCAAGTGGAATTGCGCGACGCACATGTCATATGACCTTGTTCTAGTAACTCTATGTCTACTCTGGGAGTAAATGGTAATGGTAAAGGCCTAGAACTCGACATGTTCAAAAGTACATAGACACAGGAAAAGACACTAGCCTGATTTGGGAGTACGGGTAGGACCCCGAGTGGCTCGAACAAACCATATAGTCCAACTACACATTTTTTATGACTAACAAGAATTTGATTTGGGAACCTACAAGGAAACTTCCTAGAAATGTAGAGGGACCACATGCCATTTGGGTCCCATTAAATGCCATCTAACATTTGGTTTCATTTGAGGAAACATCAACCACTCAATATATGATACATTAGTTCTATGAATCCCTAACCACCTATCTAAGGCCCTAGAAACTGTGTGTTCTTCAGTCTACGTGATATGTAGTCACATTTTTTTTAGAATGTATGATACAAAAATCACGCACCAGAGCCATTCATTCTACCTTTTAATTAGTCCTCATCACCTCCTCAAATCTAATGATCTTTACTCGATTCTATTTTTCTGTCCCTTCGGTAGCTAAGAGTCAAACTACCACTTATGAATAAGAAGTATGCATAAACCACCTTACATCGTCGCACCTATGTCCATATCCCACTCAGTATTGGATATATAATCTTTTAAAACAACAATTTTTAAACTATAAATCATTCTATGATCCTTCCTTGACTACCAATCTAGTCGTTTCAGGAGAATCTATCCCAAATCCATAGGTCTGATTGGGCTCGAACCTACCCCACGATGTCGAATAATGGTCCTATGGTCCAATGATGACTAGCAAGATGAATTTTTGGGAGAAAGGCACAATAAAAAGGGTTTAAAAATATTCCTATAATATTTATTGACCAATTAATATAATTAGGAGAACTAATGATAAAAAAATTGAATAATCAATTTAATTCAAATTTATTGGTGTATGAAAAGACCTACGATTGGCATATGTCAAAGAAAGGTATGATCATTATAAATAAATTTAATCAATAAGGGTTTAATATATGAACTGATGTGTACTACCTAGATATTTTTTATTCGTTGTCAAATATTTTTCTCGCTAATGGTTGACAGGGGAAATTACATTCACTACATCTCGATCTTCTTGGATCCAAAGTCCCCACAACATCTTATCAAGATTCACTAATAGAAACAGGAATAAAGTCTCTGAATTCTTATAGGGTTTATTTGTTTGACTGTATATAAATTACATGATGGTGTAATTAATGGAAAATTATTTTAGGTTAGATTAATTTATTAATAAATTTATTCAATTAACTAGTCCATTGAATGTACTGACGATGGTGATTTTATTAAACACCTCACACTGGCCTATTTTAGGATGTTCTTAGGGTAAACATCACACTCCAAACTCAACAGTGGACGTAAAGTTTAGATCCAAGATAATTTTTAAGAGTAATTTAATTTTCATTAATAAAACATGCAATCATAGTCTAAAATATATTTAATATTTTTATAAAAATAAATTCTGGGCACACTAGGACTTAGATTCGCATGCCATGTCAGCGAATAGATTTATAAATATATGTATAAATATATTTTAATATTATAATGAAAAAAATAGTTCCCTACCCAAATAATTGAATAATAAGTCATAAAATATCAATGTATCATTGATCAAAAGAATTTCATTTTAGTCTATATTGATGGAATCAATTACGGGTAATTTTCATTACAAGGGCTAAAATATGAAAATAAAAATAACATAAACACATTCAGTAAGATTTATTAATAATTCATAATTAATTTTATCAACATGTTACTTAATTTAATAATGATAAATAAATCATATTAAGGGGAAATATTCCATATAATTCTTGGAAATAACATAAAGTGGTTTTTAACAATGTAACACAAACTAGTTTGTTAGCATTTAGTTTAATCAATTTTTCTTTATCATTAAATGAAATTTCACATTAAAAATGTTAAAAAATAAAGAATATTTTTTTAAATACCACTTTTAAGTATTATAAATTATCAATGTAATGGGTATTTGATTAATGAAAATATTTTATAATTTTTTTCATAGATTTAATTAACCTGTAGGATTGCATCTTCATTAGTTAAAATAACTTAACATAAAATAATATAAATTTTAACAGAATTAAAAGTCCCCAAATTGCCTCAAAATATCATAAAATAAAACTGACATGGATTTATAATAACGAAAATAAAACAATGAACAATTTTATGTTTTGTAAGAAAGCATGATTCTACTATTATGAAACAACTTAAACTAAATGTATTTATTGAATGTATTTATCACCTGAAAAATGATTGAAAGGCCCTTAAAACAATACAAATGTTTTAAAATATAAAAAAACTTCATGATAAACAGTACATTTAATACATTTCATATCAATAAAAACATTTTAATGCATTAAAAATAGAGAAACTCTGATGTCATTTATTTTGAATCTATAAAAGTTAATAAAAATTGTGTAAGACAAATCAAAGAATTATTAATGGAAAACGGATCACCTCTTGAGAAACAAAACACATTGAAGTAAATAATATCAAGAATAATAAAATGAACATCAATTAATACACTGACACAAAACAATGAAAAAGACTTCAAAGCTATCACACTCATGTAACACTTTCACAGAAATAAACATCAATATATATACCAAAAGAATACAATTTAGGGGAATGTATCCACCACTTAATGTAATTTTTTTTACTTTGGGTTACCCTGAATCACCTAAAATACATTAAAGAAATGTCATGAAAATAAATTTTCATCATTATAGAAGTGTTCCCCCTATTTGTATAATTGAGGGCATTACATAAATTATAATCAAAACATAATACTAAATCTAGGTATCATGAAATTAACTCAAATTCATTTAATTAAGTTCATTTATTTCCCAAAATCATCCCATTTACATAGAATAACAAATAGGAATAATTCATAAAATAAAACATCACTTGATCATTTAGTATACTTAGAGTCCATGAATTGTATCACTTGTGGGCCCTAAAGTCCCATGTCTGAGCTGTTCTCTAAGGCCTATGTCACGCACCAAGATCAATTGATACCATTTACCTACCAAACCATGTAATCCTCATAGTTTCTAACTTCAATTTCTATTATATATCTTATAAATAATCTTTTATACCACTTCTTCATGACCCCTTTCTACAAGTACCCCTCATGTACTAATAATAATAAAAAGGAGGGACCCCTAATCCATCCTTCAAAAGACCCCGGGTTGGAAACCATCATCGGGGATATAAAAAACACATTAATAGGCATTAACCTTATAATATAAGTTAAGTAAATGAGATAATAATGTAATCACTAATAAAATAAAAATTATATAAAATAAACTAAGATCAATAAAAAGAAATACCACAATGAATGTCATGTCATATAGAAAGAAACATAAAAAAATAAAAATTTAATCTACTCCAAAGAAGAAGATCAAAATAAAATCTATAACTTCAAGATATCTTGGTCTACCGTGATTAAAAATATATTCATTAACCCCTAAAAAATATTTTATATTTACATAGGGTGAGCATAACATTTATACTCAGTGGGATCATTCTATGGAAGTCATATGAAAAAGTGAAAAATCATACTAGATATCTAGTGATTAAAGAGTTGAACCAACACACGATTATTATGTCAAATTAACATTCATGGCCAACCTATTCCACAATCACCAAGTATCGTATCCATGTTTAATAAAATATTAATCGGAATAATATAATCAAAGGAACAACACCCTCACTTTTCCATTAGATTTTCTCTATGATTTCCCATCATTAAACTTATTATACTCACATACCTTGATTATAGATGTGGGTTGGTTTACAACCTTAGTAGCCCAAAATATTATAATGTCCAATAACTATTGTTGGAATCAAATAAAATGACACACCACATCATCATATCATAACCATATCACATGCAAACCCTACATGTAACACCCCAAGATTTTGTGATTTTTTTGAAAAATAAATTTTATATATTTCATATTTTTTATTACTTAAAAAAACATTTTTATCTTTCATTACACGAATCCTTGAGTGAAGCATTCATTAGATGAAACACCGAGTATAAACGAAACATGACATAGTATTAAAATATTTTCATTTAATATGATAGATATATACTAGCAGTTGGAATATATATTTTGAATAGGATTAACTAAATTATGAAAATAAATATTTGAAAAAGTTATATTAAATTATTTATTTTATGACTAATTAATTAGAAATTAAAATAAAAAAATAATAATAATGAAGGAATGTTTTTTCTGAAAACTATTTTTACGCAAACAAATATGTTTTTCCTTAAAAAATTAAATAATTTACTTTTGGTGAATTAAATTAATGAAATTTATATATAATATATTTAATAAAATGTTCAAAATTCATCTTATGTGTTTTCTAGGAAAATGATAGGAATAAAAACAATTTTATGAATAAAAACTGTATTTTTCTAAAAAGAAGTTTATTTGCCTTCTGAAAAATTATTTTGAAATTAATTTTTATCCTTTTTATAAAATATTATTGAAAAAATTAATTTCAATATGAAATTATTATGTAAAAATTATCTTAGGGTGAATTTTCTAGAATTTTATGAAAAGATAATTTTTTGATGAATAGTGAAAAATAATAGTTTTAATTATGAATTGTCATTATTTTAAAAGAATTTGAAAAGTTTATAATTCTTTTAATATGGTTTTAAAGATAAAATTAGTCCAATTATATATCTTTTAATACAATTTATATCAATTATATAATTTTAAAATTGAATTTTGATATAAAAACTTTTTAAACTTTTGAACATTCTCTGTTTGAAAACCCTCTTTCTCATCACGAATGTGGGATTGATTTTAAATTATATTTTTATAATTATGTGAATTTAATTTGGAAAAATGGATTCAATATCTGAAATTAAAGTAATTCATATTATCTAATAATGCCAAATTCAATTTTCTCTAGAATGAATATTAAAAATAGTAAATATTATTTACTACGGTTAAGGTAGAAATGAGTTTACCATAGGGTTAAAAAAAATAGATAAGGGTTACAAATGGAACAAACATTTCCTACTTAACTATTTTTTCAATATTTGACCATATTTATTCTAGGTTTAATAATTTCCCATTTTGGAGCATTGTTACATGTGAAAATCATGGGTAAACCTTTTTCCATTCAAAAACTACAGGTGTTCCCTTCAACTTACTTATAAAATGACACCCCATATCTTAGAATGTTAAATATTTAAGAAACATTTTGTATGAAAAATAACTTCATAGAAAAATTGATTAATTGACTAATACCATCCTAGAATCCTTAGTTTGGTAAAAAATCCAACATACGAAACCTTTTGCTGTAAACCAAATGAAGTTGTCTGAAGAAGAGGTAACAACCCAAACCGAGCATTTTATTTTATTTATTCCTAAAACTCATGAAATTTTTATTTAACCATGACTAAATAATAAACTCAGTATATTATATATACTATGAAGTTTTTATTTTAATTACATTAACCAAACCCATATAATCTTTACTCAAATGAGAAACGAAACCATCGATTATGTGTACGGTGGACTACCGCATCACAAACTGATATAGTTAATTTTACATTATTGTTTATAAAAGACTGTTATGATAACAGATTCAATTTATATATATAATATTTTTAAAATAATTATAATTCATTAATTTTTATATGTCATATACCTTTTTAACTTCCCATTCGATGAGGGATATGATGACGTCGCTTGTGTGTATGACAGACTACCACCTCGTAAAGCGATATGATTCATTCTTCAAATATGATTTACCTAGAAGATAATATGGATAAGAATTATTTAAATTTAATAGTATATAGAACTTCTTACCTTCCAACCCGTCAAGAAGAAATACCATTTCTTATGTGTATGACACACTATTGCCTCACGAACCGATATGATGTGTCTTTGATGTTTAATATACTTGGATGGTAATAAGGATATAGTAAATTAATATATATGATATATATGATATATTTATGATATATATGACATAGTAAAGATTCTAAAAGGGTGATTTATTTATTACATATCTTATGTTCCAACTTTTTGATGAAATGGAAACAACTGTCATGTATACGTACAACATACCACCTCATTGAATGCTGTGATTAATTTTTATATATGAATATAAGGGATTAATATATATATATATATAATTAAAAAATATGATAAATTTATTATTTTAAAAATTCAATTAATAATTTAACCATGGTAAAAGTAAAAGGACCAAAAACACCAAACCAAAACATATGTGATAAACATGTAATTATTACCCAAAACATAAGTTTAACATTGAACTGTTAATATATTTTTAATAAAAAGGTGTAAGTATATAATATATATTATTATATATATGAATATGGTTATATAATATATTTATAATAAAATTATATCTATTATACATGAGGGTTGAATGTCTATGACGGAAGTCCAGACTTATGGTAAGGGATTTCTAGTCTCTTTTTTTTTGTCTGGGAGGCATATGAAAACTGAACACATGTTTCTTTTGTGTGGTTTATATTCATACCCTTTTAAATTTTATATCATGAATCCAATTATTTTTATTAAATATATATTTTCATTTTATGTTATTATTTATTGGGGTTTATGATTAAAAAGTCTACTACGATGGTAAGGGATTTTCGTCAAATTTTTTACTTCTATGAGGCACATGACATATTCACCCACTATTTGTTTTATGTGGTGTATATAATATAGAGGAATGAATTTTATGATTATTATAATAATAATTTTATTTTAGAAATCTATTTTAGGATCTCTCTTTCATAGGGTTTATGGTTCAAAAGTTACCAAATCAGTAAGGGATTGTTGTATCAATTTCTCTTTATTGATATATTTCTTGTGTTATAAAACTATATTATTTTATGAGGTTTATATAAAACCAATTTTAAATTTAATATGATGAATTTAGTTTTTATCATGATATTATATGTTTAATTTAATGTTATTCTATAATGGTTCTTCTGATTCAATGTTACCAAAGTGGTAATGATTTTATAATAGAATCTCATTATTTTTTAGGATTTATTATTTTTATATATCCAATTGTAATGTATTATAGTAAATATATCAATATAATCATGAAATTTATTCTAATATAGTTTTTTATTGATAATACATGTTTTCTCTTGATTTACCCTTTCACATAGTCAATAGTTCAAAATAATATTTTTAAGAAAAACAACTTCAATCCTCTCTTCTTTCAAAAAAATATTTTATTCCAATGCCTTGTTTTCTAATTTTTTTCAATAATGATTATAAAATTATCCTAACAATTTATTTAATATATTTTTATTCATTTTTTAATCTTTATAAAATTTATGTATAGGAATTATCATGACTTTTTCTGAAAAATTCTAGTCCTTATTTTACAAAAAAATTGAAAGGAATCTTTATTTTAACATTTACAACATAAAAACATTATCCACCATTATGAAAAATAATAGATTTCATGATTCCATTATAATATTATATGTTTCTTTAAAAAAATCATTTTTAAATTATCTATGTTTAATTTTTTTTCAAATAGAAAAGTGCATTTCTTTCAAGAAATGTTTTAAATGATTTTTAAATCTTCCATTATATGTTTTCAAAATTGTTTTTAAAGAAAAGTATATCTAAGATATTTTATGAATCATTAATTTTAAGATGTTATTTTAAATGAAGATTTATTTTTTTCAAAAGATGTTCCAAGTGATCTATCAAAATAATTTTCCTTCTAATATGAAATCCTTTCGCGCTACTAATAATTTACAGTAGGTTTGATCAAAGGATACAATTCTTATTATTTCACTGATTGAATTTTGTTTTTGATGATAAAATTTTTATGTAACTCATTATTTTTCCATGAGTTTTGATTTGATTAAAAGATGAATAGATTATGAAATGAATTTCTTATCCACAGGTTAAGTTGTGATGAAATTATTATGAAACTTTCTTCTTTTCCACAGGTTATAATGAAATGATTTCCATGACCATTTCATTCCGTGGGCTCTGATATGATGAAATTTTTATGTTCTTGTGACACATATATGTATGATTTTTATTATGTGATGGTTGGGATATATATATCACACCAATTAATTAGGTAATTATTTATATCTCATGATATATACTTGATTGGAATGTGGAGTGAACCTTGTTTAGTAAGGAACGTTTTCTACTACGATGGTATTTGGAGTGAACCTTGATTGCTACTATGGTTCCGGGAGTGAAACAATTCCACAATGATATCATTAGAAATGATCCTTAATTACTATGGGATTGATTATCTGTGATTATATGTATGAAAAAATTCAATATATTATTCCAATGATATTCTCTCATGATTCATATTCTTTGATTTATTTATGATTCATGTATTATGAACAACAATTATACATTCCAGGTGTCAAGATTATGATATTTTATATAAAAGGTATAGTATTGATATGTTAGGCTCACGTAATCATACAATTATGCTAATGAAATTCTAATGTGATCATTGCTATCTCACTTGATTTCCCTTAATGGGTATCTATGCTCATCCTTTCATTTGTTTCAGTTCCCTAGGTTTTGAAGAATGGTTTTGAGTAGAGTATGTTTATGAAGAGTAATAAGGGGGACGGTGTTTATGGGATATGTTTAAAATCTTTCAAAAAATATGAATAATGTGTACCTAATTTCCAAACACACTAATATTTTAGGGTCCTCAGGTGCATATTTATGTAATGTTTTGAATATTCATCTAAAGAAATGTAATATATATGTATGAAAATCTTAGGCCACTATAGTTGGTATAAAATGAATAATTTAGTAAATGTTTTTGAATTGGGATAGTAAGAAATTAATGATATATATAGAGATGTTTCTATGGATATATCTATGTAAATATATAGGGATAATACTAAGGATGAGTCTATGTATCGGAAAATGTCAAGGAATTTTGGTAAAGGATAGAGTGAGTGGCTTCCAATAAATCATATCTATGTTTGGATACTACAATTGTATGTCGATCTAGAAAAAATGTATCAAGGGGTAATAATTTTGAAAAGGGTGTATTGAGCTTGACTTTATCATCACATGGTACATAAAAAAGGTTTTGCTGTACATCTAGTTTGACACTCCAAGGGAATATTAATTTTAAATTCCCAAACTCTTTATGAACCATCATGAAGGATTTAAACAATGAATATGAATAACCGAGGATAAACCCATTTATCAATAGATTTTAAAGAAGGTTTCATGATTTATACCTACTATAACTAATCTTTCATGACTATGTGGTTTCCCACTAGGAATGTTTTCACTCACACTATGTTATCTGGTTCTAGTCAACAACGCGAACCAGAAATAATTTTGTCAACGTTGAATGTGGTGGATGATTTTTCTTATTAATACAAATGGGATGATGATTGGAGTGAAGGATATTGTGATTATTCCTAATCAGTTATCATGATATATGATTTACAACTTAAACCTTAACAAACTCTCAAACACTCCAAAGAAGATATGGATTAAGTTCCTTGAATGTTTGGGTGGTGGAGACAATAGATGACAGGAGATATAGTTTTATATGTTTCAATAATGTTGGAAGAAGAATTCTAGGGAATGTATCAAATGAATGAGAATAATTTTTGAGTATGAAAATTAAGGAAAAAACGTAAGTAATTATGGTGGTTAAAAATAAAATATTTGGTTAACAAAATGGATGAAAATTATGGTCTCTCTAAGATATCATTGATAAGTGAATGTTTCAATTTTCGAAAATACGTGAATTATGAAAATCGATGTCCTAAAGGAAAATATAATGAATTGAATAAAAACATTTGTCTAAGTAATGGTTATATTTTCTATTATTATGGGACAAAAAATTGCATATAATATTAAAGAAGTGTCAAGGAATTATAAAACAAGGCATTGTTAATGGATTAATAATGAAGTGGAATGATTGGATAGTTTATGTGTTGTAATTCCTGAATTATTTAATAGGAATCCAGAAATATATAGGGGTTTTTTAGTATAATTTTTTTGTTAATAATATTTTGTAGTATGTTGAATGGTACTAATGAACTAGAATACTTATTTAATATTAATATGAAATTTTATGGAAAAACACATTATTAAGGGATGAAAAACCATAATATGTTCTTGATATTGAGATAATGATGTTGGAATAAATTGATAATGGATATGAAAAAAGTATAATAGATAGTATTAATGACCTTAGAAATGATTAATGAATTGTGGACACAGTGGTTAATGTTATCATCAATTAATTTTGGATAATTATTGGATTAATGGGATATATTAAAAAAATATGTTATTCTATTTAATGAATGAGGTAAGAGTTAATTTTTAAAATAAGGTATTTTTTATTATGATTTTAGGGTAATTTATGATATTACCATGTTTCAGGAGAATATAATATCAATTTATTAAAATATATGGTATACAAAATTAAGGTCTAATTCATGTAGTTTGGGGGATTAATGATAATTTGATTTTGGGAATTTAGTGACCATATTTCAAAAAATTTATAATTCAATTTTTTCTTGACATAGAGGAGCCTTATGATTAAATATTTATGGAAAGATTTATGTTTAACCCTAGATAAGGTTTTAGATATTAATTTTTTTATTTAATTATATGATGTTTTATCAATATTGTATAACATGGGAAAACTATTTTTGTTTTAAAGAAAATTAGAGAAAAAAATGAAATATTATTATTTTTTGAATCTTATGATCTATTAGCGCTTCAGGCATTAAAAATTAATCTTTAATTTCTTGAAGTAAGAGATGAATTGGAAATTTATCAAGGAACAAAAAAGGATAACATTATTCTTATAAAATTAAAAGAAACCATGTATGTAGATTTTCTCGTGTTCTCTATCATAACAATAAAAAATACATCGACTTTGGTAAAAGGATATTGGGATGTAAATGTTTTCCTAATTCCTTTATTTTTTGATGGATCAATGAAATTTTAAATCATTGAAAATTTATGGATATTTGGTGGTTATATTTCTCTTAATCATATTCTCTATCTGTCTCTTTTAGTCATTGGGTGTTAGTTTTCTCTTTAATATTCATATTTGAATTATTATTTTATCTAGATAAATTTATTCTTTTTGATATTTTTCATTACACATAATTCCATGTTTATCATCCATTACATGAAACATTGGGAATATCTAGTAATACCTTCAATGGAGAGTTTAAATGAAATGTGATATACTATCATTATAATATTATTCAATATGATAGTAAACACATTTCTTTTAGAATAGAGGGTATGAATAGGATTGACTAAATTAGGACAATATATGGTTTAAACATGAATATAAATGAATTTCTTTGATGAAAAATCAATTATAGATGAAAATAAAAACTAATTGAAAATAAATGAAATCTTTTTCTAAAATAGTATCTTTATGCACACAAAAGTGTTTTCACTTAATAAATTAAAAAAAATCAGTTTTGGTGGATTATTTTTATGAAATTTATATATTATATTTTAAATAAAATATATAACATTCATATTATGTGTTTTATAGAAAATAAATAAGAATAAAAACAATATTACACATAAAAATGTATTTTTATAAAATGTATATTTGTTGCCTTTTGCACTCCAATTTTTTTTAAAAAAAATTATACCTTTTTAAAATTAATTTTATAAAAATAAACTCATCTATAATGATTTTTTCAAAATTATATTAGGGTGAATTTTTGATAATTTTATTAGAAGTTAAATTGATCGATGAATATTGAAAAACACATTAATTTATTAAGAATTTTCATTTCTATTAAATTATTTACTAACATAAAAATCGATCTAATATGGTCTTAAAAATAAAATTAGTCTTATTATATATTTATAAATTTGGTGATGTTTTTTGGAATCATTTACATATTTTTATATAAAAACATTTTAAACTTTTAACAATTTTATCTTTGGAAACATGTATTCTCATCTTCTCTGATGGATTAATTTGAAATTAATTTCTTTCCAATTCTATGAATGGAATTTTAAAATAATATTCTAAATTTTGAATAATAATAAATTTTAGTTTATAATTATCTCAACTTAAATTTTTACCACAATAAATAGTTTAAAAAAATTAGTTTCCATAGTAAAGGTAAAATGGGTTTATGTATTGGTTAATGTAAAAGGATAATGTTTAAAAATGAACCAATAATTTTTTAGAAACAATTTTATGGAAATAATTATACCTTATGTATTATAATATTGAGAATGGAAATTTTTCATCCTTGTTACATGTGAAAAACATGGATACACAATTTTTATTTCAACACTTACAAGTGTGACACTCACCCCCTTATAAAAGCCAGCCCCTATCATCTAATATTTATACTTTAGAAAATTATTTTTTCAGAAAAAATCTAAAAAAAAAATTCATTAATTCCATAATTGCATCTTATATGAATTATTTTGGAAAAACATACAAACTAATAATACTTTTGGTGAAAACCAAAAGAAGTTAGCTGATGAATAGGTAACACCACAAACCGAGTGTTTTTTATTATTTCATCCTATACCTCCATAAATTAATATTTAAGAATTATTATATAGTGAGTTTTTTATATTATATATTTTTATATGTTATAATTTTATTTCCATAACCTATATCTATCTCATATTCCATCAAATAGGAAACGAAACATTCAACAGTGTGCACAGAGGACTACTGCCATGCGAACCAACATAGTTTGTTTTCCATCACCATTTCTCAAGATTTTTATGATGGTATATTTATATTTTATATATTATATTTTTATAATAATTATAATTATTTAATTATTATATAAAAAAATCATTTTTTAATTTTTTTTCATGCAAGTTATACGATAACGTCACTCGTGTGTATGACAGATTACCGTCTTATGAAGCGATGTGATTCATTGATCACTTATGTTTTACATGGAATGTAATGGGGATAAAATTAATAAATATTTGTGATATTAATGACATAATAATACTTATTTAAATTAAATATCACATCAATATTCTTACCATGTTACCCATGAAAAAACAATAATGTCAACATGTGTTCAATAAACTACCAACTCCAGAATCGATGTGAGGGTTTTAAATCAATTTCATTTAACTTAGATGAAAATAAGGATATATTAAATAATATATATTATATATATATATATATATATGGTGAAATATTATTTACCTTTCTTATGTTCTATTTGTTAAGAAAATCGAAACAACATTCATGCATATGTTTGACCTACCATCTCCATGAATAGTTTTATTCATTTCGATATAAGAAACTAATTTATTAATATAAATACATAAGTAATGAATATATATTATATTTATATAACTAATAAAATTATATTAATGATATAACCATGATCAACGTAAAAGGACTAAAAACACCAAACCAAAATATATTTGAAAAACAAACCGGTTATTACCAAAAACGTAACCTTGATAAGGAACTATTTATAAATGGATAATAATTGGACATAAGTATATAATATATGGTTTTATATATATTAATATTATTATATAATATATTTTTAATAAACTTATATCTATTATAAAGGCTGTTTAAACATGCATGACATAATTCGAGACTTCAAGTAAGGGATTTTTAGTCACTCTTCTATTTCTGTGAGACATAGAAATTTACCCCTCATTTCCTTTGGGTGGTGTAAATACTGAAAATTTGACTTGGTATATCATTTTTATCTTATTTTCATGACACTTATAGTTTCAATTGATGTCACACTTTGTTAGGGATTACAATTTAGAAGATTACTAATGTGGTAAGGGATTTCAGTCTCACTTTTTTTCTTTTTTGAGACACATTCCATATTTACCACCCATTTCCCTTATGTGGTTAATATATTACCCATTATTGTAATTTATTATTATTATTATGAATTTTACTTGTATTCACATATCCATTTTATGATCTCTCTCTCATAGAGTTCACAGATCAAAAGTTACCATAGTGTTAAGAGAATTTTGTCTCAATTTACCAATTTTGAGACATACATTTTCTTATAAACCAATATTATTTCATGAGATGTATATAGATACCCATTAAAATTTTGTATCATGAATTTATTAATTCTAATTATATTATATTTTTTATTTAATTCTATTCCTTCATGGGGTTTGTGATTCCACGTTACCAAAGTGATAATGATTATATTATAAAATTTCATCATTTATCAGGATTGTTTATGGTTTTGTTTCTGATGATAATTCCATGAAATCAACATATCAAGAAACTATAAATTTTATCTACATTTTTAATTTATATACAATACATATTTTCTATTAATTTTCCCCTATTTTTGTCTTGAAGAGGCCAAAATAATATTTTTTATAAAAATCAAATCTGTTTATATTTTCCTATGAAAACAATATTTTATTCCAATACCATGTTTTATAATTTTTTTTTCAAAAATTTCTATAAATTTATCCAAATAATTTTTAAAATACGGTTTTAAGCATGATTTTCATTTAAAAAAAATTAATATAAATTTTCATGTCTTTTTCCAAACACTTCCCATTTGGATTTTACTGAAAATGTGAAAGGAATCAACATTTTAACATGTTCAACATGAATCAAATTATTTTCCATCCTAAATAATCATTAATTTTAATATTCGTTTATAATATTCCATGTTTATTTTCAATTAAAAATATTTTTTGTGTTTTAAAAGGTGGTTTTAAAGGTGAAAAATAGATTCCCCTCAAGAAACATTATAAATGATTTTTAATTATTCCATTATATTTTATCAAGGTTAGTTTATGTTAAATGGATTTCAAAAATATTATTTGAACTTTTAGTTGTAAAAATATATTTTCAAAGAAACGTTATCTTTCTTAATAAATATTCCATGCGATCTTTATAAATCACTTTTTATTCAAGATGAAATCCTTCGATGCTACTAATTCTTTTCTGGGGATATGATCCAAGTATACCATTATTATTCTATCATTGAATGGTTTATGTTTTTGATGAAAATATACATATGAAAACTATTAATTTTCAGTGTTTTATGATATGATGTTATTATGAATGGATTATGAAACCAATTTAATTTACAAGGGTTAAGCTAAGATGAAATGATTATGAAACCTGTTTTTTTTCATATGTTATGGTGAAATATACATGAAAACCATTTATTTTCATGGGTTCTAAAGCTATGAATGTTTTATGATAGTATGGAACCCATATTATTTATTATCATAATGTTTTGGGTATGACCTATATCTCCCTCTAATTAATTGGGTAATGATTTATATATCATGAGACAGAAATGACTAGAATTCATTGTGAGCCGAGTTTAGTTTGGGACTTTGTCGACTACGATGGTCTTGGGAGTAAACCTTGACTACTAAGATGGTTTGATGAGTGAAACCATAATACTATGATATCCTTTGATATTATCCTTGATAAATATTAAAATTATTCCCCATTATTATGTTCATTCCACAATTCCATGTATTATGCCAATGTTATTCTCTCACAGATATCGTTATTTGATTCCTTTATGATTCTTGTCTTATGAACTACCACATTTTATTCCATTCATTAGGATTATGAAATTTGATATATAGGGTATGGTTTCGAAATGTTACTCTCAAGTTATCATTATGTTATTCTCTTGTCAAACTTATGTGATAATTGAAATCTCACTTTCATACCCTTACCGAGCATCTGAGCTCACCCTTTCTTATGATTCCTCTCCCTATGTTATGAAGAATGGTCTAAGTATGGTATGTTTGTTAAGAGTAATAAAGGAAAGATCATTATAGGATATTTTAACTATCTTTCACCAAATTAGAATATTATATCCCAAGTATTAGAATACAATAATATTTTACGATCCTCAAGAATGTGTTTGTGTAATTTATTGAATATTTATCTTAAAAGAAGTAGTTTATATGTATAAAAAAATCAATTCCTTAAAAATAACCTAAAATGGAATAGTATAGTATCCTGATCACGAAGGACATAAAACTCATGCCATCATACAACCATGAATTTACCCCCACCTCGTTACCAACATTTCAACATTACTACATCATCTGGTAGAACACATGACACTCCCACACTAGGCATGGTTGTACCAAGCCCAGACCATCAAAGATAGTCTATTTCTAAAGGGTGTGATGGGAAGATGGGATAGTCATATCTTCTCCCTCACCAACCAAAATGTTTTAAAAAACACTTAAGACCATTTTTTTGTATAAGTATAATGTAATTAACTATGGTGGGGGGGGGGGTACATTTATAAATTGTCACGATGCATCCCCCAGGTCCTGTGCTGTGACATAAACCAATCCTGCCTCTCGAAGGCTAGTGGTTGGATACTAGAACTGAAGGAATCAACACGAAGGTGGGAGGCATTTTCATAAGTACCTATACGCTCACACACACACACACACACAAAATCATTACAAATCTTGAAAAGTAAACACACATGCCACTAAACAACAACTTCGTAAAAGTAAAAACTGCAGGTTAAATGGACCAGAATACAATCCTAACAAAAGATGAACTAAAAATAATAAAGTAAAAAGAAACTCTATTATCCATCCACTGAAACCCCACCTGATGGGTTAGTGTAGTGTAGATTCTAGAATCTATATAAGTACGCCCCGACTTCTTTGTCTAACTAAACACCCTTGGGTCCTAGGCCCCCCAAGTCCTCTATCAAGGTGGTAGTCGTCTTCACTAGAAACAACATGTGTGGGGGAAACCCATGTTGGGGTGAGTAACAATATAATTAGTAGGGACACAAAACCAACAAGGAAAGGCAAAAAATCAATCCACAAAGAAAACGATGAAGCAAGGCAGCTCAAACAATGTATAATCTAGAGTTGAAAAGTATGACTATCAGTCATTTCACAGAACACCTTGGAATTATGGAGAAATCCTCCTCAATGAGTAAAACAGGATTGCTGGGTCAAAAAAAATCCAATTTCCACTACTGATGGAATACTATGGTACTCATCCCTGATGAGTTCTATGGGTACGCTGGGTCACACAGAAGCCACTCCCCACCGTGGACATGTAGGGTCACACAGAGCCACTTCTCACCTTGGATATACTATGGTACTCCTCCTGTCGAGTAACATGGGTTTTCTAGGTCACACAGAGCTGCTCCCCATTGTGGGACTGTCAGGTGACACAAAAGATGCTTCCCACAAGGCCATCATACCTAATACACATAGGGTCTCTTGTCAGTAGTCTTCAGGTCTCAGCAGACCATAGGGTTTCCGCACATACTCCACTTGATTGAAGGATATCCTCTCCTAAATCCATTTTCCACATTTCAACTTCCATGAAATCCTCATTAGAGTATGAAAAAATATATACCTCATCATGAGGGTTCTAAAGGTATAAACATACAATCAATCAGACACCCTTTTAGGTTATTTTCGTTTTAGTAAATAGGGGCCAATTGCATCAAGGTACAGTCCGGCCCGGTTGGTCAGACCCGGAAAACCAGTCTTGGGGGTCCCACATTCCTCGGTTTAGATCAGCTGACCCGAACTGACGTGGTTCGGGTATGGTTCGCCCCTATCCAGCCTAACCAGTGGGCCTGTCCTATTGGGCCTCACTAGGCCAGGCCTCGTTCGGTCAGTGGACCAGCCTGCCGGGTAGCCCGTTGACATGGTCTTATCTCACCCAACCCGATGTGGCGTGTTTGACCAACTGGGGTGGTTGATACCCTACATGATCCGCCATACTTGGACCGAATATTGGCTAGATGAGACATAGATAGAAGCCGCATCCACCTCCCCCTCCCATGTAGGTCGTCTACCAGGTTGTCTCCTCCGCTGTGGTCAATTGACTATGGCCTTTGCCATGTGCGACATAGCGCAGTGCCACGTCTATAGTGCATCGATGCGGCTGGGTGTCTGCATCTTCCAGCCACCAGTATAGAGGAAGACGACTCTTTCTGCAACACTACGACATGAGCCGGCCGTGGTGCTTCTTCCAACACACCATCGTGGCGCGCTGCTGACATGTTCTTTTTCAGACCACCGGGCCCTCTCTGGTGGTCCATTCTTTACGTTGTTGGAACCTACAACCACTGGGGGATTCCAACTTCCCTATGATGTTCTTGAATCTTTGTTTCCATGTATTCGAAGATGTGACCATGAATAGTACACATAATGCTCAAGGTAGAGGGGATCAGGGCTTATTCGTGTCAGCATATGCCCACCGTGTTAGAAGTTTAGAAACATGGGATATAGAATTGATGTTCTATCATAATTAACCTATTAATCCCGATGCAAAACACCAAGGAAAGTGAACTCCCACTAGAAATTGTGATTGATGGATCAACCTGTTCAAGGGTTTATCCAAATTCTTTATTATAATAAGGAATGGGGAAACATGAAACAAAAACAAAACCCCTCCTAATTGGAGTTCTTTGTTGAAGAGATCCTCCTGTGAGGATTCATGTTCCATTTAAAGTCGTTAGCATTCGTTGCCTTTTGGCCCCATTATTCGATGTGCATTAAGGTCGCTAACAATTTTCCAGTGTTCTTTGTTCCTCATTAGAGATGATTTTCCACATAGGTTTGTCAGAGGAATTCTCTATTTGATTCCCCAACGTGTTATCTCATTAATAGAGAAACACGTCATAGTTTTTTTTTGTTACGCTACACCACCGCATCATTACACTATTTCATTAATTAATCTGTGTCTCTATTTATTCCTGTTAAGGAGTCTCATTAAAGGGGAACATTGGTGCCTCATCTCCACACCACAGTGCTGGTGTGCCACCGCTCAACGACGATAAAAAGAAATAAAATAACTTTTTATTTTATTTTATTATTTTTTTAAAAGTCTAAAAACTATCTTTTCTTGTTGTCCCTCAGTAGTCAAATCCAAGTCCATTATTGGAGAATCAAGATACTCTGAATTCCGCAGTGCCCTCATATTTTTGATCTAAGAGACAATTTAAAAGTTATAAAAACCCACTCGCACATTTACTTAAATGAACATAAAAAAATATCACAATTCAATTCCAGGCATACCGGGACTCAAAATATAGTTTTATCTATTAATTTGGTCTCGAAATAATTTGATATAATTTAAGAAAATATTTACATGGAATTTACAGAACATTAAATTACTCCCCCCTTTTGGGATTCACATCCTCGTAACCCAAAACAATTCTAAACAAACTAATGGGGTTACTGAACACAAATCTGATCCTCTCTCTCCCATTTGTTCTCCTAGAAATTATCGTGCTACAATCGAATGCACACCAGAGGAATCTACTGTTCATGAAGGACCCACTCCTGTTGATCCTCTATCTCCTCTAGAAACTATAAAAATGTTACTCTATCATCAATGTCCATCACACCCCAGTAGATGACATGCGATGGATCAGTCAGGTATCTCCTCAGATGCGACTTGTAGAAAACATCATGCACCCAGTGAATTTTTGGGGGAAGAGCTAGGTAGTACACCACCTCACCAACTATACTATGAATATGTAAATGTCTGATGAACCTCATAGATAACATGCCACCCTAGCCAAATCTCCACAATCCCAACCAGGGTGAGACCCGATGGAAAACATGGTATCCCTCCTTCAACTCCAATGGTCTCCATATCTTGTTAGAATATGATTTCTGCCTACTATGTGAAGTCCTCATCTGCTATTGGATGATCTTCAGCTTCTCAGTGGTAGGTCGTACCAACTATGGACCCATTATTACTGACTCCCTAGGGTTTTTCTATCATTGAGGTGATCTGTATGGAAGCTCGTACAAGGCTTATAGTGGTGCCATGATAATGGTTGAGTGATAGCTGTTGTTCTATTAAAACTCCACAAGTGGTAGGTGGTCCGCCCAACATTGGCCAAAATGAAGGACACAATCCTGAATCATGTCCTCCAAGGTCTGTATGGTCTACTCTGTCAGACCATCTATCTATAGGTTAATGGCCATGCTCAAGCGTAGCTGATCTCCCAAATACTCTTGCAATCCCTTCAATAACCAAGATGTAAATAAACTGCTACAGTCTAAGACGATAATTTAAGGAATCCCATGAAGCGGCACTATCTCTTGGACATAGAGGCATCCCATACCCTCTAACGATCCCTGCTCCTAGATGGGTAGGAAGTGAGCCGACATGTTGAGTTGTTCAATGATTACCTAGAAAGAATTGTGGCCTTAGGAAGTGCGTGGTAACCCCATTAAGATGTCCATTGAGATACCATCCCATTTCTACTCTGGTACCTCATGTGGCTAGGACATGCCAGCTGGAACCTGTTACTCAGCCTTCGCTTGCTGAAAAGTGAGTCATCATGAAATGAAATCTACCACCAATTTATTTATCCTTGTCCATCATTACTAACGTCAGAGGTCTAGGTACATATTTTCCACACAAGGATAAACCTCCAAAGGGGATATATGGAACTCACTCAACACCTCCTCTCGTAATGTCAATGGTACCACTGTGAACCCTTTTAAAATGATGACGTGCTCTCCAACAATAAAAAATCCCTTAGGTTTCTATCCTAAGGAGAACCGGGCAATTCAGGACTGGAAGTCAACATCCACAAGATGTGCTTCCCTAAATCATTGTAAGTGTGGAGGAGTGACAATCATCAACTGAAGGTAATCTGATACATCATCATCCAAAAAAGATATTTTCATCATGGATAACTTCTCTGTCACCTCACTCAACAGTTGTAGACCAGAGCTCCTGCTGAGCTCATCTCCCACTACATTCCCCTTCCTAGGAGTATAGAATATCTTAAATACATAGTCTTGGAGGAACACTAGCTATTTCCGTAGTCTCAATTTCATTCCCTTTAGTTAGAATATATACCTAAAAATCTTGTGGTCATAGTAGACTATAATCCACTCACCCATCAGGTAGTTCCACCACATCTTCACGGAAAAGAGTACAACTGTTAACGCCATGTCGTGGGTCTTGTAGTTTTGTTCATGATGCCTCAAATGCCATGAAACGTAGGTGATCATGAATTTATCACAAAATAAGACACAACACAGTCCAACCCTAATGATTCATTAAAGATGACATACCCAATTCCCTCTTCTAGATGTCTCAGGATATGGGCACTCGTCAGTCTCCGCTATAGCTCCTGGAAATAGTACTAGAACTTCTACATCCACATGAAGGACTATACCTTCCATGTCAATGATGATAAGGGTGAAACTACTCTAACAAAGTTTGGAAAGATCCTACAGTAGAATATAGACAACCCCAAGAAACTCTGCACGTCACTCACGCTCCTAGGTGGCTGATAAGCAAGTACTTCCTCTATCCTCACCGGATCCACTACAACTCTAGCCTTTGAGAGGAAGTTTCCCCGAAAGTGAACCTCATGATTCCAGAACTGGCATTTCAAGATCTTAACATAAAAATGTTAATCTTGGCATATATTCAAGACAATCCACATGTATGTAGCATGATCCTGTTCTAACATTGAGTATAGAAAGTAGTCATCAATGAAGAGTACGATGTACTAGTCACTGTAATGCTGGAAGATCCTACTCTTTAGTCCCATTAACACTATTGGGGCATTGGTCACACCAAAACGAATCCAAAAGAACTCATATTGGCCATACTATCCTGTAAAGGCTATCATCAGTATGTCCTCATCTCGTACTAGAAACTGTTGAAATTTTGATCTGAGGTCTATACTGGAGAACCCTCTCGCTCCCTTTAGCTGATCGAAGAGGTCATCAATCCTTGTAAGTGGATACTTGTTCATCATGGTCACCTAGATTAGGTCCCAAAGGAACACACATAGACACAAAATCTCATCTACCTTCTTGTAAAACAAAACCAGGGAAGCCCACAGTGAAATCATGGGCCTCACGAATCCCTTCTCCTATAAGTCCTCCAACTATACCCTCAATTCATGAAGCTCCACAGGAGCTATCTAATATGTTGGAGTGGATACTTGTTCTATCTCGGTGTATAGGACAATGCCAAACTCTACCTCCCTGCAAGGAGGAAGTCCCAGAACATCCTTAGGAAAGACATCCTCATACTCCTCCACCACTATAGGAAAGCCTGGACTCCACTGATCCACCACACCGAGGGAGACAATAGACAATTAGAGGGTGATCATATGCACCCACCTATGAGAAATTCCATAATGTGTTGTAAAAGTACCCTTCACACCTGTGAAGGAAAACCTGGTCCCACCCTCAAAGACACAGCTCACAATGTGCCTAATACAATTGATCTGAGTATGGACTATAAATAAATAGTCCATTCCCAAGATGATGTCATGAGGCATCAACGTCCCTATTAGAAGATCCTAGATAAAGGTCTCTCCTCCTAGAGTATGCTCACACTACTAACACCAGTGTGGAATAATCAAATCCCGTCCTATAGGAGTCTGTAATTATAAGGATTGAGCCAAAAGCTCCATCAAAAACATCGACCCTCGATTGAGGTTCCTAGAAATGAAAGAGTGACTAGAACCTATGTCTATAAAAACTAAAATTAAAGTGAATAATACACAGACCATACCTATAATAATCTCTAGAGTTCAGTGGTCATAGGCATCCATTGTCTGATGTTGTACTTTCCCATGTCCACCGACTCATTGAGCCCATGGTGGACCATCAAGGGGTAGTGGTGGTAGCAACTCGAACCATCGTCCCCCACCTACCGCTCGTCCTGATCCCATACAACTTTCTACACCCTATAGACCTCCTCACTCTAACCTCTACCTATACCTTGGTGGTCCCTTGATGGTCTAGTGATCGTCTGTGCGAAGGGTCGGGCAATCATGATCTATGTGTCCCTACCCGCCACACAAAAAGCACATCATGGCTCGCTACTGACTCTCTCTACTCTAGGATACCCATGATACTAACCCTGAGTCATGGGGTCATCCCTTAAAAGATATGACCCACTTGGGTCTCGACGTCTCCTACCTTCATTCTCACCACTTATGACTCTTCCACATGAGGTCTACTGGTGGTTCCACCTATCAGTGCCTTCTCTGTTAAGAATCTGTTGACGCTCCTTTCGCCACAGAATCTAAAAATCGGAAAAGGGGAATATCTGAGCTCAATGTTATTCAACCTTTGAAGAAAATATCAAAAATCGACAAAGTCATGAAAAAAGGATCAACAACAACTGCACCACGCAAGTTATATCACTGTCGCATAAGTGGACTTGCACGACGCACCATGGCGCGCAAGTGACTTGCGCGACCTAAGTGATAACCGCTCGGTAACCGCCCGGGGTCTTCTCCTGCCTATAAATAGACCCTGTGGGCCCCCCATTCAAGATGATTTTTTTCTTCAGAAACTCGGATTGAAGCTCCCGACGCCCAAGTCTCTTATCAAAGCTTCCAGAACACTTCTAAGGTAATTTTTTTTACCTAGAACGGAAGATCTAAAGAGAGGGAGGAATGCCTAAGTGTTGGAACTCATCAACACTTGCGCGCCTGAGTGGCCAGCCCATAAGGGAAGTGGTCACACTTGCGCGCCGCCTTATTCCTTTGATAGAAATTGTGCGTCCCTTTTATGGGAGAACCTCAAGAGGATTCTAAAGGATTTAAGAAAGAGTCGCTCAAGTATTTTAATGCTGGTTGAAAATCGTGCAAGTACCCACATGTCGCGCAAGTATACCTGCGTGACCAATACTTGTGCACCGCCTCAATACCTGCGCGCCTTCCAAGACTTGCGCGCCCCTTCCTTTTGGGGTGCCTTTTCTTCCCATTTCACCCCTCTTAAGCCATTTCACCTTTCCTATTCAAGATTCAGTCTTCAAGATACTCTTCAAAGTCATTTATGGCATGATTTCTTGATTTGACTTCCTTATCTGAAAGGAATTCGGTGGAATATCTCTCAAAACCTAGTGATTGACACATCTTTATGTCACCAAAGATTGAGAGTTCATTCATTCAACCTCATCCTTCAAGATGAGAGAATCCTTAACCTGGGTCTCCTTTTCAGGAATAATCCCCAGTTATAAGTCCTTTAATCTGGGCATCCTCCTTAGGAGTAAGCCCCAAACCTTAATTCCTTAACTTGGGAATCCTCCTCAGGAGTAAGCCCCAATCATAATCCTTTAAATGGGCATCCTTCTTAGGAGTAAGCCACAAGTCCTCTAATTATGGGAATCCTTTTTGGAGTAAGCCCCAATCTCAAATATGGGCATCCTTCTTAGGAGTAAGCCCCGAGTCCCTTAATTTGGGCATCCTCCTCAGGAGTAAGCCCCAAACCTTAATCCCTAACCTGGGTCTCCTTTTTCAGGAATAAGACCCAGTCATAATCATGGGCTTCTATTCAGGAGTAAGCTCCAAGTCCCCTAACCTGGGTCTCCTTTTCAGGAATAAGTCCTAGTCATAATCTTGGGTTTCCTTTTCAGGAGTAAGCCCCAAGTCCCCTAATTTCTCTTTAACCAGTCCTAATTTTCATTTGATCTGGGATTCCTTCTCAGGAATAAAACCTAGTTATCAATCCTCTCCTAATTTGGGCTTCCTTTTCAGAAATAAGTCCCAAGTTAGAGTATTCAAATCTCCATGAAGCACATATACCTTTATGGACCCTGTTCCTGGATTTTCTCCCTAAAAGTGAATCCTAAACTTTCATCTGTCTGGGCAGTCATACATACATAAGCCCCAAACCATTTCTTATGATTGCATCTTTCATGGCACAATTGTCTAATTTTAACCAATACCTCTTGTTTCTCACACCGAGCATGACTCACGTGAGCTTAGAGTGTAAAAGTAATTATGACATCCTTCATTGAGCCATCAATCATAAACGTCATACTCCCTTACTCGAATTACATGGGTTCTGATTCCTTTTCCAAAACAAAGGATACGTAGGTAGCCCATTTATGGGTTCGATCCCAACTCTGAAATAATTCATGTCCTTCTGAATGACGATAAAACTTCAAGTGCCCCACTGAGTGGCTTTAAAACCACCCTGGTCATCATAATGACCAAGATACTTTTATATAAATGTTTTCAAGGATACCATTGACCAAGAATCTCTAAATAGATATAGATGATTTTCTATTGATGAAGAACCTCGAATACATATAAAAGATATTCTAAATTTCTTACATATTTAATCATTGATTGTTAAAACTAAAGGAAAGCTCATTTTATACTTGGTAATGTAACAAGGATTCACGAACATAACTTAAATCTATAAAGAGAGTCCCAGAGTAGACAATAATTCCCCTCAAAAAGGTGTGATGAGTCCGACCTCCCAACCTCTTGACCAATGCAAATTCCCAAGCCTCATTAGCCCACAAGCTAATGAGCGCCTACCTTTGGAAAGTAGGTCCAAACGGATGTGTAATCATTGGATGTTTCCAGTCCAACGAACAAACCCGCTAGAAACCGATCGGAACGTTTGAATCTCCCATCCCGGAGGTCATCCCCGAATTCCGAGGGAAACAAAAAATGGTGAACCCGACGTGAATCCTTAACCAAGTTAAAATGATGTTTTACCTATTTGTTAAGCCCCTATTTAAAACTCAATAAGAGGGCTAACAAAAATAATCATTGACATAAGTTCTCATCCAAAGGATGAAGTAGCTGAGTTTATCTTGATTACATCTGTTATATCAAACATGCACTCTTTTCCAAGATTTTCTGTATTTTCATAATGGCTGCTCTCAAATTCACATCTGTGAATACTGCTGCTGCAAATACCACTGCTGCTATTCCTACTAGATCATCATCCGCTCTGAGGATGACATCACCTACTCAGCATCTTCAACGGTGGGTATCAAATGTGCTGGTTAAGGAGTACCGTCAACACGGTACCATCCCAACTCTGGAGGCTGCCCGACAAGCCCTCCAAGTGAAAAACTCACACAGGTCGTCCAGACAACGACGACCAGTGATTAAGAAGCAGGCGGTGCTGACTACCGTCTCCAACTGTTTCAGGTCGTTATCCCCGGAATGCAATTTACATTCACTCCCTTACTCTGAGGAAGTGAATGAGCAGGTCCCGCAGGGCCTTAATTCAAAAAGACAGGAGTCCTTCTCGAGGGCTCCCATCAACAATCGTCGCCAGACTCGTGCGGTAGTGCGCCCTGAACATGATGAGGGTACCAACTCCAGGCATTCAGCTCAGGTTCCTTGAACCCGAGCAGGCAAGACGAACCACCAGAGACGGAATCCAGTTGACAATGGGCAGGTTTTCATCCCTGCCATCTCCGGAGAAGTCCACCAACCTATCTTGGTGGCAAATAATGAGTAGACACACACAGCTGTCCGTTTTAATTCCGCTGTCCAGCAGACTCATCTGGCAGCATCACGCCAATCCCGCCAGGCAATTCCGGCGGAGTACTATAGGCAGGAACATACACCTGCTTATACATCACCAGTTACTCAGCAGGCTCGTCTGACTACATATGATGGATCTTGTCAACCACCTTTGGCGAAGTGTAATCAGTAGACACATACACCTACTAGTACTAATCAAGCCTACCAACAGTCTCGCTTGGTAGCGCACGGAGAAGTCAGTCGGAAAGCTCCAACGACAAACAGGAGGCAGACTCAACTCTCTGCCCCCACACTTGAGTACTGTCAGGATTCACTGACAGGAAAAGGAGGACAGGAGCAGGCACATACACCTACTCCAAACCCGGAATGGACGTATATTCCCGTTCCGGCGGCTGAAGTCACCAAGCATATTTTGTTAATGGTGAAAGAGCAGAAGAAAATTCCTGCTCATATTCTGGATGCTTGCCAGGATATCATAACAACTTCAGCATCATCTTAGGGACAGACACATAAATCTATCCCTAGCAGTGGAGTGACATATCAACAATTAACTCCGGAACAGACACACACATCAGTTCCAGTCCAAGAGGGTCATGGGGCATACTCCCCCATATCATACGGACAACCAAGTTAGGCACACACACATGATTTGAGTGGATATCGTCACCCTAACCTGACCATCTTTCCTAATCCGGCACATACACCTGCTCAGAGTAACCACTTTCGTCAACAAGTGGTTTCAAAAGCGAGTAAGAAGGCATCTAAGAAAAAGATCCGCCCAGCACAGTCAGGAGATCAAAGGCCAATCTGCAACAAGGCCTTGCTCGATGCTGGAGTTCTTAAAGCCCTCAGACATTTATCTGTCGGAATTCAAGATTCTACTCCCTTAGTTCCCAATAACGGGAACATTAATTCTAAAGGTCTTCAATAGACACTTCCTCATGAAGGCTTGCTTCAAGAAAATTCGGTCAATCTTGAAGTTTCTTCTTCAGATGAGAGCCACAGGAACCCTCTGTGTGGTCAGAAGACCAAGGAGCAAGAGATCTCATCTTTTGCTGTAACCCATTATGGTGGTCCTCCCCGTGATGATGAATTTCGCTGCGAAAGTCCTCTCCGCAGTAGTGATTCACATTTCCTGGAAAATACTCCAGTGGACAATGTAGTGCTGAGAAAGCCCTCTTATCTTGAGGCACTTGCAAATGCGAAACCAGTCATGTCTGATTCTTTATCGCTAGTATGTGAAATACTTTCTCAATCAGAAGATAGCCCAGGGTGTAGGTCATTCCCCGAACCACCCCTAAGTCATGCATCTTCTAGTTTGATCAATGATGTCTCTACCAATCTTGTTGAATCCGATGAAGGAACAAGGAAACACCAACTCTGGTCAAAACAGGTAGAAGAATCTTCATTTAATGATAAAGAGGAAATGCTGAACATGAGGAAGAAACTGGAAAAAGGTGAGGTACCAGTCATGTTTTGGCCTTTGGCAGACTCCTAGTACGACATTCCAAAGATGTTGACGGGTGATGGAATCCATGATATTCGTCTCAACATATGGAAAACTCTTTGTCAATTAAAGAAGAAGGTATTATCTTATGATGAATATGAACATCATCTTAAGATAATAGAAGGGCTACAATGTCAGATTGATTTGGCATCTCTATCAGTCTCTCGGTATCCGAAGGCTGAAAAGAAACAGAGAACCCTTCAACATTCATGCCTTGGCGCACTAAGAAAATTGTGTAAGTTAATTACCAATGCTCCATCTGATGTTCATATCAGAGGATGGGGTGTTCACGGAGCACTACATTTCACAGTGCTTTCCAGTCCGCAAAGCCCGCCGAAAATGGTCTCATGCAATGTTATTGCCCATGGCCGGCCACAGTCAATGGGCTTTGTTCATAATCAAAAGCTTGTTCAAGAACAGGCTTCAACTAGTTCCTCTCAAAATCAAGCATATAGAGAACAAGTTGTTGAATTGCTCCTACATCAAGCAGGCGAGAATATTGCACAAGCCTCTCGTATGGAGAAAACAAATCATCAAATGACAGAAGTCTCGGAAATCATCCAACGGTCTGTTGAACCAGGTGATAAAAGTGGATACAGGCTAATGCATTCAGATAATTTCCGAACTAAGATTTGCAAGATCAAGAGATCTTTTAAGAAGATCTCAGACATAGCATGTCAAGAGCCACCCCAGCTTGTCAGACTGGGGACTACTTTAACCCAACCCTCAGAGTCAACAAATGGGATTCAAGGAGTTGAGAGGAATCAGCAGGAACATCCCCAGTTCACGAGACTGGGGACTCTTTCAAATCATCAATCCCCTTCTCAGAGAATATCGGTCTTTTCTCGATTGGGGAAGAATCCCCAAGGGGAACGAGGAGCCAAATTATCAGGAGATTCCCTCCAAATTATAGCTCGTCAAGAAGTTCCTAAAGGATTGAATCAACAAAAGGCAATGTCTCATCAAAGATATGAAAGAAGACAATATCACAGAAATGTTGATTGAAGGGATGCGATTCATCATGCATCAATCAATGTAATCAATGCCGTTGTTGCTAATCCACCAGAGGAGACTCACTCAAGGGACTCAGATGAAGAGCATCCTGGTCAAGAAAATGTACGCACCAATACAAATGAAGAAGGTGTGCGTACACGAAGTCAAAGGATTACTCAGAACTTAGGTAATCCACTTCCTTCTCTCCAAAAAGTATCCAACAAAGGGAGGGTAAAGAATCATGTTATATATCCTTCTTCTAGAGAAGGTCAATTTCTCTCATTAGAGCAAAGGTTTGCACAACAGGAGGAAGAAATGAAATAATTAAGAAGAATGAATGCAGAACTACTTCAGAGTAGTCTTCTTATTAAGAATGATGAAGTCCGACAACCAAAAGAATTTGTTGCAATTACTGAGATTGTAACACCCCAAGCTTCCACGGTACGTTTCCCTTCGAATAATGCGATAGCGTGTGTTGTACGCAACCTCGAGTTCTAACACACACCACAACTAAATAAACTAGCCGTTGTGAATAGTAATACCTACTTTTCGAAATCATATATATTTTATATTTCAAAATGGACTTCATTTTTGGATTCGGAATATTGAAATTAGCCAAGGGTGAAATTTTGGTACTTTTCGGATAACTTTTATATTTTGATGAATAGTGAAAATTACTAAATTTTAATTAAAATCAAATTTTTTAATCAAAATAATTAATATTAATAAATTATGAATTTGAGTGGTTTTAAAGTATATTTAGAATATAGTTTTACCATTTAATTTAATGTTTGTCACTGGACATAATTTCACAATTAAACCAGACATAAACAAGTGTCAATCTTTTGATAGTTATTATCTCTTAAAAACACGCTTTTTATTTTAACAACGGGAATTAATTTAAAATTAATTTCTGCCACTTCTGTGTTTTGAATTTGGAAAAATGGATTAAATATTTGGAATCAGGATGTCCAAATTATGTAAATAGGTAACTTTTATTTTTACACATTTTGAATAATTACTGCGGTAAATATTTTATTTACCATGGTTAAAGGGTAAATCCGGTAAATAAGGGTTAAAAAATAATATTATAATAATACGAAATTACCCTAAAACGTGTCCTAACCTTATTGGTGGACACATACCAGACCGTGGGCATCCTTGGGTTGATTTGGGGACCCCTTAGATCCACTTGTATGTGGTAGGGACACATTATATTAATAAAGTTAAAATAAAAATAAAAATGGCATAAGCTTACATCTTTTAGAAGAACAATTTTTACATAGGGTTATACATGTTGGATTTTCGATTATAAATATTAATTAGAAATCTAAAACGATTTCCTACATAATTATATTTTATTTATAATATTTATACATCAAATAATTTAAATTATTAATGACACAATAATGATGCAATGTTTACCTCATTAATAAATCATTTAAATAAATAAGATTATAATGATTAAAATATTATCTAAAACATGTCCAATTCTTATTGGTTGATGTTATTTAGAAAATGAGTCATCTTATCTTTGACCTCAATGATTTTTGGACCATTATAAACCGAATATAATTATATTATAAAGTAATACTTTCACTCTTTCCTAAAGAGCCCCTCCTCTCCCTTATAAAAGGAGACCACTTCTACTCATTCCTCACACCTCTCAAGCCACTTGGCTCGTCCAAACCCTGCCCAAATACTATCTCAACTTCCCTCACTACAACCTAGAGGCCTTATTTTGATCAGAAAGCCAACCTAAGGAGCCCTTTTGATCAAATCAAAAGGAAGAACCCGAAGAAGAGGTAATGTTTTCACCACCCCTTTTCAAGTTTCTTTCTTCTTCCACTTCTTCTTTCTTTGTTATTACCATTCGAAAATAATAACTCCAGTGTCTCACATATACTGTTATGTTATTATAAATATGGTACAACCATATTCAGTATTCTATCCACCCTTTGAATAACATGTCACCATACGTGCGTACGTACGGCTTACCGTCTCCACGTCGTGGTGTAATTGTTATTCAATATATTATTATTTGGATGGGTATAATAATGATGTGAAACTCATGTAAATAATAAATATAACATGTTAATTATTCTGTATATATGATATAACATCCATTTATATATTATTTTAATATCAAAAGAATGATATTGTCGCTCGTGCGTACGTACGGACTACCATCTCCACAAATGCGATGAGATTCATTCTCCATCATATCCATTCAAGTATAATTATGATTTGATGATTTAAAAATGATGTTTAAAGACTTGATATCATTCTGGATATGAATAATATACAACCTATCCTTTACAAACATGTCTTACGTAACAAAACATACAAAAGAAAACAAGTAAGTTCACACCCGAAATAACGATAATACTAAGATATTATTATCAAATCAATATTAAAAGATCATATATGATATCATAATAATGTATATGATTATTTTATAATTTAATAACAATTATTTCACCATTATACAGGAGGTTAACCTACCCCAACCAAGGAAAAGTACAAGGTAAGGGTTATTTCACAATCTCTTCATTATCCGAGGTTGTTTATACGTAATAATCTACTGGGATCTCGTTATCATCCACATCCATGTTTCTTCAAAATGTATTTCAAAACATTGTTAATATTTAAAAGAATATGGGTTAAAGTCATTTATACCCTTGTTTGACTTTTTATAAGAGGTTTATAACGGAATCTTTCCGTCGTTTTCCAAACAAGGTGCTTTTTAACCTTTTCGACAGAATTAAGATAAGAATGTTTTTTTTAACTTATACGGTGGGTGCGGTTATTTTCCGCCGTTATAAAATCGTCAAAGCTTCCCTTACAAGCTTATAAGAATATTTTCAAAGAAAATGTTTTATTTTATAAATATATGTCTCTTAAATGATTTCAAAATAGAAAGAGATATTTCTTTAAAAAGAGTTTTGATTTCATCTATGTCAACATCCTTTAATGGATTTTACGCTTATTTGAGGATGATGTATCATGATACAAAACTTTTATATTGTATTGAAGGTTTTGTGATATGTTTGACTGTGGATGTGCTATTTTTTTATATACCATTCATAGGTTTATGGTGAAAGTATTGACATTTCGTATGCTAGTTTAATACGAATGTTTGTATTATGTTTAAACCTATTCATATGGGAATGCATTGGACTTAATATGTGACGGGTGGAGCCCGCTATAGCTCCTCGATGCATCGGTAGGTCTCATGAGACAAACTAGTGTCTTGGCATAAGGCCTTGGCAAAATATTATTTGTAGTCTTGGCACGAGGCCTTGGCTATGTGGTTATGATAGTCTGGGATTATGCATTTCATCATTATGAAAGTGGTTATTGATATTACATGTGATTATTCGATTAGTAGAATATCCATGTGAATAAGTAAATGGCATTATTTCATTTTATTTATGCCATACTATGTTGAAGTTAAAGTTTAAAAGGCTATTGTTTTAGTTATACATTGCCTTAAATGTTTATTCTTATTTATGAAAGTTTCCGCTATATTGTCATCCTTACTGGGCATTTGAGCTCACCCCTTTTCTATGTTTTATTTTCCCAGGATGTGAAGAAGTAAATTATGAATGACTTGCAGGGATATTATGAGGGGTTAATAGTATGGACTATGGAGACGATATGTTTTTGTAGTAGTTTTTTTTATTTGATGATGTAATGTAAAACTTATGAATATATCTAGTGTTTCCAAGGCTACTAAACCAATCTGTCTTTCGAGATTTGATCTTTCTTGTGATCATGCCAATGTTATGTAATTAATGCACCGACTCTGGGTAACTGGGGTCGGGGCGTTACAGTTGGTATCAGAGGAAGTTTAGTATAATCCTTGGAAGCTAGATTTAGATAAACTCTGATTAGAGCACGTAGACCTAAGATGAACTTTGAGGATTAGTATAGAAGAACTTCCTGGAATTTTGATATTGTAGAGATTTTGTGAGTTTTCCGAGTAATACATCCCTGTCTGGATACGAGCAGGTAGAGGCGGCTCTGGCACAGATGTACCTAGGGGTAAAACCTGAAAACACTGCTTTGAGCTAGACTAGAACGGGAACTGGTGCATGACAACGGGCCTTGCTGCACTCTTGGTTACGACACTCCCGAGGGATATGCTTAGGATAACTCTCATTTTCTTTACAAATAATTTTGAAGGGATTATGAGTATATACTTCCTCAAAGAAAAAATTCTTATGATTATGGATTATATCCATAAATAGTTCAATTTATGTTAAGTGTTTTATAAGTATGGGATTATGTATTTTGATTCATAAACTGATCTAGTTTATGCCATTGTTTAGAAATGGCGCCTAGTGGAAGAAATGGAAACCGTATCAATGCACGCACTCCATGTAGGGATTTCCCTCCTGCTCAAGATAATTATAGTGGGGATGGTGATGCAACTGGTGCCGATCAGCTAATCACCATACTGGGACAACTTACTCAGGTTA
Organism: Viscum album; assembly: GCA_963277665.1. Lineage (NCBI taxonomy): Eukaryota > Viridiplantae > Streptophyta > Magnoliopsida > Santalales > Viscaceae > Viscum > Viscum album. Next base: position 912,326,834 of record OY728140.1, read on the forward strand.
TGAATAATAACCTTACCCGTATGGAGCACCCTGATCCGCAGCGTGGAGGATCAATGTTAGATCGATTCATGAGGCAACAACCACCAACGTTCAATGGGAGTACAAATCCCTTAGTAGCTGAGCAATGGATAAATTCCCTAGAGAAAATATTTCAGGCTTTGGGGAGCAGTGAAAGGGAAAAAGTTATCATGGCAGTTTACCGCCTCACTGGAGATGCTGATCAATGGTGGTCATTGATTCAAAACATGAAGGAAGATGATGAAGTATCAAATATATAATGGAGGGAGTTCAAAGATCTGTTTTTAGAAAAATACTTCCCTCGTGACCATCGAGCAGACATGGAAAGGCAATTTCTAAGTCTGATACAGAAGGATGATGAGAATGTTGCAAAATATGAGGCTAACTTTACAAGGTTAGCAAGGTACGCTGGTGATTATATATGTAACCAAAGAAGTAAGATTGATCGTTTATTTGATGGGTTAAAACCATTTCTCCGTCGAGCATTAGTCTCACAATCCTTTTCATCGTACGAAGACATTGTCTCATGTGCTATCAAAACCGAAAAGGAATTCTCTAAGTCTTATTACTTTAAAGCAAAGCAAGAGAAGAAGAGACCTACTGATCAATCTGGGAATGGAAATAAGGGGAAGAAGGGAAAGGTTGAATATCCATCCTGTGTAAAATGCGGGAAGAAACACCCTGGTACTTGCTTGAAGGGAATGTGAGTCTGTTACAAGTGTGGTGAAAAAGGCCACCAAGCTCGTGATTGCAAGGGGAAGAAGGAAGCTACCAACGTTCAGTGCTACAATTGCAGTGAGATGAGGCATTATAAAAATGAATGTCCTAAGCGTCATGAGAACTTACCTCAGAAAAGGCCAAGGGATCAAGGCCATGCTTATGCGTTCACTACTACTAAGGTAGAAGCTCCAAAAGACGTGGTGGCAGGTAATTTAATGGTTTCCTCAAGTTTAGAAAATGCATTATTTGATTCTGGATCATCGCATTGTTTCATATCTTCCCATTTTGCTAAAAAAATTAGATATTTCCAATTTGATTTAATAAGGGAGTTGTCAGTTAAAACTCCTAAGGGAAGTATCATTGCAACAAAGTTTTTTGAATCAGTCCCCATTAGTGCACATAAATTTTCTTTATCTGCTGATCTCATCGTCATACCTATGATTGAGTTTGATATAATCCTCGGTATGGACTGGCTTTCAGACTATGATGCGAAGATTTATTGTAAGAAGAAAGAGGTTACGATTCTTGATGATAATGATAAGGAACACCTTATTTTTAGAGCAGAATCGTCACCACCTAATTCTTATTTAGATCCACCCCCAGTAGCTCACCTAAATTCAATTATTGGGGAGGAAGAGAATGAAATAACTGTCGGTGAGGAAAGGAATGTTCAAATTGAGGATGTACCTGTTGTGAATGAATTTGTAGATGTATTTCTGGAAGATTTACCTGGACATCCTCCAGAACGAGAAGTTGAGTTTTCCATTGATTTGATTCCTGGATCAAAGCCTATATCGAAGACCCCTTATAGAATGGCCACTGTAGAAGTAGTCGAACTAAAGAAACAACTAGAGGAATTGAGAAATAAGGTATTTATTCTCCCTAGTGTTTCTCCATGGGGAGCCCCTGTTCTTTTTGTTAAAAAGAAAGATGGATCTATGAGGTTATGTATCGACTACAGGGAGATCAATGCTATAACAATAAAGAACAAGTATCCCCTACCTCGTATTGATGATTTATTTGACCAACTACATGGACTCAATACTTTTCAAAGATTGACCTTCGATCTGGATACCATCAGTTGTGTGTGAAGAAGGAAGACAGTCCGAAGACAGCATTTCGAACCAGGTACGGGCATTACGAGTTTACTGTAATGCCGTTTGGATTGACTAATGCACCAGCTGTATTCATGGATATGATGAATAGAGTTTTCAATGAGTATCTAGATGAATTTGTGGTGGTATTTATTAACGATATCTTGGTATACTCCAAAACCTACGAAGATCATGAAAATCACTTGCACATTATCTTGAAGACTCTGAGGAGGCCTGAATTATATGGGAAGTTTAGCAAGTGTGAATTCTGGCTTCAGGAGATTTCTTTTCTTGGCCATATTGTCTCTAAAGATGGAATCTCTGTTGATCCTTCTAAGACCAAGGCAATCCAAGAATGGCCAGCACCTACGAGTATAACTGAGGTACGAAGTTTTATCGGTTTGGCAGGTTATTATCGACGTTTCGTCCAGAATTTTGCCCGATTGGCTAACCCATTAATGAAGCTCACATGTAAAGGGGTTAAATTTGTTTGGACAAAAGAGTGTGAAGAACGTTTCGAAGAATTGAAGAGAAGATTAGTCAATGCTCCTATATTGACTCTACCATCGGGGAATGATGGGTTCGTTATTTATAGTGATTCATCAAAGAAAGGACTTGGTTGTGTCCTTATGCAGAATGATAGAGTTATTGCCTATGAATCACGACAGTTGAAAATTCATGAACAAAACTATCCTACTCATGATCTTGAGTTAGCAGTTTTGATCTTTGCTTTGAAGATATGGAGACACTACCTCTATGGTGAAAAATGTGAGATTTATACTGATCACAAGAGTTTGAAGTATATTTTCTCACAAAAAGAACTCAACATGAGGCAAAGGAGATGGCTTGAATTACTCAAGGATTATGATTGCACGATACACTACCACCCGGGGAAAGCAAACAAGGTGGGAGATGCTTTGAGTAGAAAAGACCATGGAGTTTTGAACAATATGAGAATTGAAAGGGATCCAATTTTCATGGATCTAGTGAATATGGACATGGGAATAACCAGGGAAGGTGAAACATCAATTCTTTTTCAAATGGTTGCCAAACCATATTTACTGGAAAGGATTAAGAGTTCTCAGACCGATGATGAAGAATTTCAGAAGAAGACTAAAGCTGTGAATGATGGGAGATTGAGAGACTTTGTGTATGAAGATGGAATTTTGAAATTCGGGAAGAGACTTTGTGTTCCTGATTTACCTGATCAAAAAAGAGAATTGCTGGATGATGCTCATAGTTCCAATCTCTCTATACACCCTGGGAGCACCAAAATGTATAGAGATTTGAAGGAACATTTTTGGTGGGACAACATGAAGAGGGAGATTGCTGATTTTGTGTCACGATGTATGGTTTGTCAACAAGTGAAAGCTGGAAGGCAACAGCCTGGAGGAGTCATGCAACCTCTTCCCATACCGGAGTGGAAATGGGACAATATTACGATGGACTTTGTCATGGGGCTACCAAAGAATCCTAGAAGGAACGATGCAATATGGGTTATTGTTGATCATCTTACCAAGTCAGCACATTTTCTTGCTATAATAGAAGATCTACCCCTGGAATGTCTAGCAAGACTATACATTAATGATGTTGTGAGACTTCATGGAGTACCCCTATCGATTGTTTCTGATCGTGATCCCCGTTTTACTTCAAGATTTTGGAAAAGTCTTCAGAAATCTCTGGATACTGAACTTCATTTGAGCACTGCTTACCACCCTCAGATAGATGGACAATCAGAACAGACTATTCAAACCCTAGAAGACATGTTGAGATCTTGCTCACATGACTTTCAGGGTATGTGGGATCAATATTTACCACTGGTAGAATTTTCCTATAACAATAGCTTCCATTCGAGTATTCAGATGGCACCATATGAAGCGTTATACGGAAAGAGATGTCGTACACCAACCTGTTGGGATGACGTCGGCGAAAGAAAACTTGTAGGCCCAGAACTGGTGGAGGAAACGGTGGAAAAGGTGAAGGTAATCCAAAATCACATCAAAGCAGCTCAAAGTAGGCAGAAAAGCTATGCCGATAATCGAAGGAAGGATTTGGAATTTCAGGTCGGTGATCATGTTTTCCTGAAGGTATCTCCATGGAAGTGAGTCATACGTTTTGGTAAGAAAGGTAAATTGAGTCCCAGGTACATCGGACCTTTCGAAATTCTAGAACGAATTGGGGTTGTAGCTTACCGATTGGGAATGCCGCCAAGTCTCTCCAAAGTTCACGATGTGTTCCACGAATCTCTGTTGAGAAAATTCATGCCTGACCCAACGCATGTACTCACCTATGAGGAATTAGAACTGGAACCCGATTTGTCTTATTGTGAAGAGCCTGTCAGGATTCTTGATACAAGAGAACAAGTACTGAGAAACCGGATGACGCGTCTGGTAAAAGTTTTGTGGAGAAATCATAAGATGGAAGAGGCAACGTGGGAACCCGAGGAACTTATGATGAAGAACCACCCGAGTCTTTTTATGCAGTAATACCCTAGAAATTGAGAGGACTCAATTATTTGATGGAGGGGAGAATGTAACACCCCAAGCTTCCACGATACGTTTCCCTTCGAATAATGCGATAGCGTGTGTTGTACGCAACCTCGAGTTCTAACACACACCACAACTAATTAAACTAGCCGTTGTGAATAGTAATACCTACTTTTTGAAATCATATATATTTTATATTTCAAAATGGACTTCATTTTTGAATTCGGAATATTGAAATTAGCCTAGGGTAAAATTTTGGTACTTTTCGGATAACTTTTATATTTTGTTGAATAGTGAAAATTACTAAATTTTAATTAAAATCAACTTTTTTAATCAAAATAATTAATATTGATAAATTATGAATTTGAGTGGTTTTAAAGTATATTTAGAATATTTTTTTACCATTTAATTTAATGTTTGTCATTGGCCATAATTTCACAATTAAACCAGAGATAAACAAGTGTCAATCTTTTGATAGTTATTATCTCTTAAAAACACGCTTTTTATTTTAACAACGAGAATTAATTTAAAATTAATTTCTGCCACTTCTGTGTTTTGAATTTAGAAAAATGGATTACATATTTGGAATCAGGATGTCGAAATTATGTAAATAGGTAACTTTTATTTTTACACATTTTGAATAATTACTGCGGTAAATATTTTATTTACCATGGTTAAAGGGTAAATCCGGTAAATAAGGGTTAAAAAATAATATTATAATAATACAAAATTACCCTAAAACGTGTCCTAACCTTATTGGTGGACACATAACCGACCATGGGAATCCTTGGGTCGATTTGGGGACCCCTTAGAGCCACTTGTATGTGGTAGGGACACATTATATTAATAAAGTTAAAATAAAAATAAAAATGGCATAAGCTTACATCTTTTAGAAGAACAATTTTTACATAGGGTTATACATGTTGGATTTTCGATTATAAATATTCATTAAAAATCTAAAATGATTTCCTACATAATGATATTTTATTTATAATTTTTAGACATCATATAATTTAAATTATGAATGACACAATAATGATGCAATGTTTACCTCATTAATAAATCATTTAAATAAATAAGATTATAATGATTAAAATATTATCTAAAACCTGTCCAATTATTATTGGTTGATGTTATTTAGAAAATTAGTCATCTTATCTTCGACCTCAACGATTTTTGGACCATTATAAACCGAATATAATTATATTATAAAGTAATACTTTCACTCTTTCCTAAAGAGCCCCTCCTCTCCCTTATAAAAGGAGACCACTTCTACTCATTCCTCACACATCTCAAGCCACTTGGCTCGTCCAAACCCTGCCCAAATACTCTCTCAACTTCCCTCACTACAAACTAGAGGCCTTAGTTTGATCAGAAATCCAACCTAAGGAGCCCTTTTGATCAAATCAAAAGGAAGAACCCGAAGAAGAGGTAATGTTTTCACCACCCCTTTTCAAGTTCCTTTCTTCTTCCACTTCTTCTTTCTTTGTTCTTACCATTCTAAAATAATAACTCCAGTATCTCACATATACTGTGATGTTATTATAAATATGGTACAACCATATTTAGTATTCTATCCACCCTTTGAATAACATGTCACCATACGTGTGTACGTACGGCTTACCGTCTCCACGTCGTGGTGTAATTGTTATTCAATATATTATTATTTGGATGGGTATAATAATGATGTGAAACTCATGTAAATAATAAATATAACATGTTAATTATTCTGTATATATGATATAACATCCATTTATATATTATTTTAATATCAAAAGAATGATATTGTCGCTCGTGCGTACGTACAGACTACTGTCTCCATGAATGCGATGAGATTCATTCTCCATCATATCCATTCAAGTATAATTATCATTTGATGATTTAAAAATGATGTTTAAAGACTTGATATCATTCTGGATATGAATAATATAAAACCTATCCTTTAAAAACATGTATTACGTAACAAAACATACAAAAGAAAACCAGTAAGTTCACACCCGAAACAACGATAATACTAAGATATTATTATCAAATCAATATTAAAAGATCATATATGATATCATAATAATGTATATGATTATTTTATAATTTAATAACAATTATTTCACCATTATACAGGAGGTTAACCTACCCCAACCAAGGAAAAGTACAAGGTAAGGGTTATTTCACAATCTCTTCATTATCCGAGGTTGTTTATACGTAATAATCTACTGGGATCTCGTTATCATCCACATCCATGTTTCTTCAAAATGTATTTCAAAACATTGTTAATATTTAAAAGAATATGGGTTAAAGTCATTTATACCCTTGTTTGAATTTTTATAAGAGGTTTATAAGGGAATCTTTCCGTCGTTTTCCAAACAAGGTGCTTTTTAACCTTTTCGACAGAATTAAGATAAGAATGTTTTTTTAAGTTATACGGCGGGTGCAGTTATTTTCCGCCGTTATAAAATCGTCAAAGCTTCCCTTACAAGCTTATAAGAATATTTTCAAAGAAAATGTTTTATTTTATAAATATATGTCTCTTAAATGATTTCAAAATAGAAAGAGATATTTCTTTAAAAAGAGTTTTGATTTCATCTATGTCAACATCCTTTAATGGATTTTACGCTTATTTGAGGATGATGTATCATGATACAAAACTTTTATATTGTATTGAAGGTTTTGTGATATGTTTGACTGTGGATGTGCTATTTTTTTTATATACCATTCATAGGTTTATGGTGAAAGTATTGACATTTCGTATGCTAGTTTTAATACGAATGTTTGTATTATGTTTAAACCTTTTCATATGGGAATGCATTGGACATAATATGTGACGGGTGGAGCCCGCTATAGCTCCTCGAGGAATCGGTAGGTCTCATGAGACAAACTAGTGTCTTGGCACAAGGCCTTGGAAAAATCTTATTTGTAGTCTTGGCACGAGGCCTTGGCTATGTGGTTATGATAGTCTGGGATTATGCATTCTATCATTATGAAAGTGGTTATTGATATTGCATGTGATTATTCGATTAGTAGAATATCCATGTGAATAAGTAAATGGCATTATTTCATTTTATTTATGCCATACTATGTTGAAGTTAAAGTTTAAAAGGCTTTTGTTTTAGTTATACATTGCCTTAAATGTTTATTCTTATTTATGAAAGTTTCCGCTATATTGTCATCCTTACTGGGAATTTGAGCTCACCCCTTTTCTATGTTTTATTTTCCTAGGATGTGAAGAAGTAAATTATGAATGACTTGTAGGGATATTATGAGGTGTTAATAGTATGGACTATGGAGACAATATGTTGTTGTAGTAGCTTTTTTTTATTTGATGATGTAATGTAAAACTTATGAATATATCTAGTGTTTCCAAGGCTACTAAACCAATCGGTCTTTCGAGATTTGATCTTTCTTGTGATCATTCCAATGTTATGTAATTAATGCACCGACTCTGGGTAACTGGGGTCGGGGCGTTACAGTTGGTATCTGAGGAAGTTTAGTATAATCCTTGGAAGCTAGATTTAGATAAACTCTGATTAGAGCACGTAGACCTAAGATGAACTTTGAGGATTAGTATAGAAGAACTTCCTAGAATTTTGATATTGTAGAGATTTTGTGAGTTTTCCGAGCAATACATCCCTGTCTGGATACGAGCAGGTAGAGGCGGCTCTGGTACAGATGTACCTAGGGGTAAAACCCGAAAACACCGCTTTGAGCTAGACTCGAACGGGAACTGGTGCATGACAACGGGCCTTGATGCACTCTTGGTTATGACACTCCCGGGGGATATGCTTAGGATAACACTCATTTTCTTTACAAATAATTTTGAAGGGATTATGAGTATATACTTCCTCAAAGAAAACATTCTTATGATTATGGATTATATCCATAAATAGTTCAATTTATGTTAAGTGTTTTATAAGTATGGGATTATGTATTTTGATTCATAAACTGATCTAGTTTATGCCATTGTTTAGAAATGGCGCCTAGTGGAAGAAATGGAAACCGTATCAATGCACGCACTCCATGTAGGGATTTCCCTCCTTCTCAAGATAATTATAGTGGGGCTGGTGATGCAACTGGTGCCGATCAGCTAATCACCATACTGGGACAACTTACTCAGGTTATGAATAATAACCTTACCCGTATGGAGCACCCTGATCCGCAGCATGGAGAATCAATGTTAGATCGATTCATGAGGCAACAACCACCAACGTTCAATGGGAGTACAAATCCCTTAGTAGCTGAGCAATGGATAAATTCCCTAGAGAAAATATTTCAGGCTTTGGGGAGCAGTGAAAGGGAAAAAGTTATCATGGAAGTTTACCGCCTCACTGGAGATGCTGATCAATGGTGGTCATTGATTCAAAAAATGAAGTAAGATGATGAAGTATCAAATATGGAATGGAGGGAGTTCAAAGATCTGTTTTTAGAAAAATACTTCCCTCGCGACCATCGAGCAGATATGGAAATGCAATTTCTAAGTCTGAGACAGAAGGAGGATGAGAATGTTGAAAAGTATGAGGCTAACTATACAAGGTTAGAAAGGTACGCTGGTGATTATATATGTAACCAAAGAAGTAAGATTGATCGTTTCTTTGATGGGTTAAAACCATTTCTCCATCGAGCATTAGTATCACAATCATTTTCATCGTACGAAGACATTGTCTCATGTGCTATCAAGACCGAAAAGGAATTCTCTAGGTCTTATGACTTTAAAGCAAAGCAAGAGAAGAAGAGACCTGCTGATCAATCTGGGAATGGAAATAAGGGGAAGAAGGGAAAGGTTGAATATCCATCCTGTGTTAAATGCGGGAAGAAACACCCTGGTACTTTCTTGAAGGGAATGTGAGTCTGTTACAAGTGTGGTGAAAAAGGCCACCAAGATCGTGATTGCAAGGGGAAGAAGGAAGCTACCAACGTTCAGTGCTAAAATTGCAGGGAGATGAGGCATTATGCAAATGAATGTCCTAAGCGTCAGGAGAACTTACCTCAGAAAAGGCCAAGGGATCAAGGCCAGGCTTATGCTTTCACTACTGCTAAGGTAGAAGCTCCGAAAGACGTGGTGGCAGGTAATTTAATGGTTTCCTCAAGTTTAGAAAATGAATTATTTGATTTCGGATCATCGCATTGTTTCATATCTTCCCAGTTTGCTAGGAAAATTAGATATTTCCAATTTGATTTAATAAGGGAGTTGTCAGTTAAAACTCCTAAGGGAAGTATCATTGCAACAAAGTTTTTTGAATCAGTCCCCATTAGAGCACATAAATTTTCTTTATCTGCTGATCTCATCGTCATACCTATGATTGAGTTTGATATAATCCTTGGTATGGACTGGCTTTCGGACTATGATGTGAAGATTTATTTTAAAAAGAAAGAGGTTACGATTCTTTATGATAATGATAAGGAACACCTTATTTTTAGAGAAGAATCGTCACCACCTAATTCTTATTTAGATCCACCCCCAGTAGCTCAACTAAATTCAATTATTGGGGAGGAAGAGAATGAAATAACTGTCGGTTAGGAAAGGAATGTTCAAATTGAGGATGTACCTGTTGTGAAAGAATTTGTAGATGTATTTCCGGAAGATTTACCTGGACATCCTCCAGAACGAGAAGTTGAGTTTTCCATTGATTTGATTCCTGGATCAAGGCCTATATCGAAGACCCCTTATAGAATGGCCACTGTAGAAGTAGTCGAACTAAAGATACAACTAGAGGAATTGAGTAATAAGGGATTTATTCGCCCTAGTGTTTCTCCATGGGGAGCCCCTGTTCTTTTTGTTAAAAAGAAATATGGATCTATGAGGTTATGTATCGACTACAGGGAGATCAATGCTATAACAATAAATAACAAGTTTCCCCTACCTCGTATTGATGATTTATTTGACCAACTACATGGACTCAATACTTTTCAAAGATTGAACTTCGATCTGGATACCATCAGTTGTGTGTGAAGAAGGAAGACATTCCGAAGACAGCATTTCGAACTAGGTACGAGCATTACGAGTTTACTTTAATGCTCTTTGGATTGACTAATGCACGATCTGTATTCATGGATATGATGAATAGAGTTTTCAATGAGTATCTAGATGAATTTGTGGTGGTATTTATTAACGATATCTTGGTATACCCCAAAACCTACGAAGATCATGAAAATCAATTGCACATTATCTTGAAGACTCTGAGGAGGCATGAATTATATGGGAAGTTTAGCAAGTGTGAATTCTGGCTTCATGAGATTTCGTTTCCTGGCCATATTGTCTCTAAAGATGGAATCTCTATTGATCCTTCGAAGACCAAGGCAATCCAAGAATGGCCAGCACCTACGAGTATAACTGAGGTACGCAGTTTTATCGGTTTGGCAGGTTATTATCGACGTTTCGTCCAGAATTTTGCCAGATTGGCTAACCCGTTAACGAAGCTCACACGTAAAGGGGTTAAATTTGTTTGGACAAAAGAGTGTGAAGAATGTTTCGAAGAATTGAAGAGAAGATTAGTCAATGCTCTTATGTTGACTCTACCATCGGGGAATGATGGGTTCGTTATTTATAGTGATGCATCAAAGAAAGGACTTGGTTGTGTCCTTATGCAGAATGATAGAGTTATTGCCTATGCATCACGACAGTTGAAAATTCATGAACAAAACTATCCTACTCATGATCTTGAGTTAGCAGCTGTGATATTTTCTTTGAAGATATGGAGACACTACCTCTATGGTGAAAAATGTGAGATTTATACTGATCACAAGAGTTTGAAGTATATTTTCTCACAAAAAGAACTCAACATGAGGCAAAGGAGATGGCTTGAATTACTCAAGGATTATGATTGCACGATACACTACCACCCGGGGAAAGCAAACAAGGTGGCAGATGCTTTGAGTAGAAAAGACCATGGAGTTTTGAACAATATGAGAATTGAAAGGGATCCAATTTTCATGGATCTAGTGAAGATGGACATGGGAATAACCAGGGAAGGTGAAACATCAATTCTTTTTCAAATGGTTGCCAAACCATAATTACTAGAAAGGATTAAGAGTTCCCAGACCGATGATGAAGAATTTCAGAAGAAGATTAAAGCTGTGAATGATGGGAGATTGAGAGACTTTGTGTATGAAGATGGAATTTTGAAATTCGGGAAGAGACTTTGTGTTCCCGATTTACCATATCTAAAAAGGGAATTGCTGGATGATGCTCATAGTTCCAATTTCTCTATACACCCTGGGAGCACCAAAATATATAGAGATTTGAAGGAACATTTTTGGTGGGACAACATGAAGAGGGAGATTGCTGATTTTGTGTCACGATGTATGGTTTTTCAACAAGTGAAAGCTGGAAGGAAACAGCCTGGAGGAGTCATGCAACCTCTACCCATACCGGAGTGGAAATGGGACAATATTACGATGGACTTTGTCATGGGGCTACGAAAGACTCCTAGAAGGAATGATGAAATATGGGTTATTGTTGATCATCTTACCAAGTCAGCACATTTTCTTGCTATAAGAGAAGATCTACCCCTGGAACGTCTAGCAAGACTATACATTGATGAAGTTGTGAGACTTCATGGAGTACCCCTATCGATTGTTTCTGATCGTGATCCCCGTTTTAATTCAAGATTTTGGAAAAGTCTTCAGAAATCTCTGGATACTGAACTTCATTTGAGCACTGCTTACCACCCTCAGACAGATGGACAGTCAGAATAGACTATTCAAACCCTAGAAGACATGTTGAGATCTTGCTCACTTGACTTTCAGGGTATGTGGGATCAATATTTACCAGTGGTAGAATTTTCCTATAACAATAGCTTCCATTCGAGTATTCAGATGGCACCATATGAAGCGTTATATGGAAAGAGATGTCGTACACCAACCTGTTGGGATGACTTCGGTGAAAGAAAACTTGTAGGCCCAGAACTGGTGGAGGAAACAGTGGAAAAGGTGAAGGTAATCCAAAATCACATCAAAGCAGCTCAAAGTAGGCAGAAAAGCTATGCCGATAATCGAAGGAAGGATTTGGAATTTCAGGTCGGTGATCATGTTTTCCTGAAGGTATCTCCATGGAAGGGAGTCATACGTTTTGGTAAGAATGGTAAATTGAGTCCCAGGTACATCGGACCTTTCGAAATTCTAGAACGAATTGGGGCTGTAGCTTACCGATTGGCAATGCCGCCAAGTCTCTCCAAAGTTCACGATGTGTTCCACGTATCTCTGTTGAGAAAATACATGCCTGAGCCAACGCATGTACTCACCTATGAGGAATTAGAACTGGAACCCGATCTGTCTAATTGTGAAGAGCCTGTCAGGATTCTTGATACAAGAGAACAAGTACTGAGAAACCGGACGACGCGTCTGGTAAAAGTTTTGTGGAGAAATCATAAGATGGAAGAGGCAACGTGGGAACCCGAGGAACTTATGATGAAGAACCACCCGAGTCTTTTTATGCAGTAATACCATAGAAATTGCGAGGACGCAATTATTTGAAGGAGGGGAGAATGTAACACCCCAAGCTTCCACGGTACGTTTCCCTTCGAATAATGCGATAGCGTGTGTTGTACGCAACCTCGAGTTCTAACACACACCACAACTAATTAAACTAGCCGTTGTGAATAGTAATACCTACTTTTTGAAATCATATATATTTTATATTTCAAAATGGACTTCATTTTTGGATCCGGAATATTGAAATTAGCCTAGGGTGAAATTTTGTTACTTTTCAGATAACTTTTATATTTTGATGAATAGTGAAAATTACTAAATTTTAATTAAAATCAACTTTTTAATCAAAATAATTAATATTGATAAATTATGAATTTGAGTGGTTTTAAAGTATATTTAGAATATATTTTTACCATTTAATTTAATGTTTGTCATTGGACATAATTTCACAATTAAACCAGACATAAACAAGTGTTAATCTTTTGATAGTTATTATCTCTCAAAAACACGCTTTTTATTTTAACAACGAGAATTAATTTAAAATTAATTTCTGCCACTTCTGTGTTTTGAATTTGGAAAAATGGATTACATATTTGGAATCAGGATGTCCAAATTATGTAAGTAGGTAACTTTTATTTTTACACATTTTGAATAATTTCTGCGGTAAATATTTTATTTACCATGGTTAAAGGGTAAATCCGGTAAATAAGGGTTAAAAAATAAGATTATAATAATACAAAATTACCCTAAAACGTGTCCTAACCTTATTGGTGGACACATACCCGACCATGGGCATCCTTGGGTCGATTTGGGGACCCCATAGAGCCACTTTTATGTGGTAGGGACACATTATATTAATAAAGATAAAATAAAAATAAAAATGGCATAAGCTTACATCTTTTAGAAGAACAATTTTTACATAGGGTTATACATGTTGGATTTTCGATTATAAATATTCATTAGAAAGATAAAAAGATTTCCTACATAATTATATTTTATTTATAATTTTTAGACAAAAAATAATTTAAATTATGAATGACACAATAATGATGCAATGTTTACCACATTAATAAATCATTTAAATAAATAAGATTATAATGATTAAAATATTATCTAAAACCTGTCCAATTCTTATTGGTTGAAGTTATTTAGAAAATGAGTCATCTTAACTTCGACCTCAATGATTTTTGGACCATTATAAACCGAATATAATTATATTATAAAGTAATACTTTCACTCTTTCCTAAAGAGCCCCTCCTCTCCCTTATAAAAGGAGACCACTTCTACTCATTCCTCACACCTCTCAAGCCACTTGGCTCGTCCAAACCCTGCCCAAATACTCTCCCAAATTCCCTCACTACAACCTAGAGGCCTTAGTTTGATCAGATAGCCAACCTAAGGAGCCCTTTTGATCAAATCCAAAGGAAGAACCCGAAGAAGAGGTAATGTTTTCACCACCCCTTTTCAAGTTCCTTTCTTCTTCCACTTCTTCTTTCTTTGTTCTTACCATTCTAAAATAATAACTCCAGTATCTCACATATACGGTGATTTTATTATAAATATGGTACAACCATATTCAGTATTCTATCCACCCTTTGAATAACATGTCACCATACGTGCGTACGTACGACTTACCGTCTCCACGTCGTGGTGTAATTGTTATTCAATATATTATTATTTGGATGGGTATAATAATGATGTGAAACTCATGTAAATAATAAATATAACATGTTAATTATTCTGTATATATGATATAACATCCATTTATATATTATTTTAATATCAAAAGAATGATATTGTCGCTCGTGCGTACGTACGGACTACCGTCTCCACGAATGCGATGAGATTCATTCTCCATCATATCTATTCAAGTATAATTATCATTTGATGATTTAAAAATGCTGTTTAAAGACTTGATATCATTCTGGATATGAATAATATACAACCTATCCTTTACAAACATGTCTTACGTAACAAAACATACAAAAGAAAACAAGTAAGTTCACACCCGAAACAACGATAATACTAAGATATTATTATCAAATCAATATTAAAAGATCATATATGATATCATAATAATGTATATGATTATTTTATAATTTAATAACAATTATTTCACCATTATACAGGAGGTTAACCTACCCCAACCAAGGAAAAGTACAAGGTAAGGGTTATTTCACAATCTCTTCATTATCCGAGGTTGTTTATACGTAATAATCTACTGGGATCTCGTTATCATCCACATCCATGTTTCTTCAAAATGTATTTCAAAACATTGTTAATATTTAAAAGAATATGGGTTAAAGTCATTTATACCCTTGTTTGACTTTTTATAATAGGTTTATAAGGGAATCTTTCCGTCGTTTTCCAAACAAGGTGCTTTTTATCCTTTTCGACAGAATTAAGATAAGAATGTTTTTTAACTTATACGGTGGGTGCGGTTATTTTCCGCCGTTATAAAATCGTCAAAGCTTCCCTTAAAAGCTTATAAGAATATTTTCAAAGAAAATGTTTTATTTTATAAATTTATGTCTCTTAAATGATTTCAAAATAGAAAGAGATATTTCTTTAAAAAGAGTTTTTATTTCATCTATGTCAACATCCTTTAATGGATTTTACGCTTATTTGAGGATGATGTATCATGATACAAAACTTTTATATTGTATTCAAGGTTTTGTGATATGTTTGACTGTGGATGTGCTATTTTTTTATATACCATTCATAGGTTTATGGTGAAAGTATTGAAATTTCGTATTCTAGTTTTAATACGAATGTTTGTATTATGTTTAAACCTTTTCATATTGGAATGCATTGGACTTAATATGTGATGGGTGGAGCCCGCTATAGCTCCTCGATGCATCGGTAGGTCTCATGAGACAAACTAGTGTCTTGGCACAAGGCCTTGGAAAAATCTTATTTGTAGTCTTGGCACGAGGCCTTGGCTATGTGGTTATGATAGTCTGGCATTATGCATTCCATCATTATGAAAGTGGTTATTGATATTGCATGTGATTATTCGATTAGTAGAATATCCATGTGAATAAGTAAATGGAATTATTTCATTTTATTTATGCCATACTATGTTGAAGTTAAAGTTTAATAGGCTTTTGTTTTAGTTATACATTGCCTTAACTGTTTATTCTTATTTATGAAAGTTTCCGCTATATTGTTATCCTTACTGGGCATTTGAGCTCACCCCTTTTCTATGTTTTATTTTCCCAGGATGTGAAGAAGTAAATTATGAATGACTTACAGGGATATTATGAGGGGTTAATAGTATGGACTATGGATACAATATGTTTTTGTAGTAGTTTTTTTATTTGATGATGTAATGTAAAACTTATGAATATATCTAGTGTTTCCAAGGCTACTAAACCAATCGGTCTTTCGAGATTTGATCTTTCTTGTGATCATGCCAATGTTATGTAATTAATGCACCGACCCTGGGTAACTGGGGTCGGGGCGTTACAGAGATGGATCATGAATATCCTCCTTTATCAGTACACCCTCAGAAGTCTAATCTTACGGGTCAAACACAACAACGGTTAGCAGTGCTACCATTAGTTGCAGCACCAACCACCACGTCTGTCCAAGATCCATTCATTGCACCTACTCAAGACCATATTCAACCAGATGTTTCTCAAAAGTTAATAACTACTATTGAGTCATTAACAGCTCTGTTAGAAACTATGGAAGGGAAACCGACGCAATTTCAACCAAAAAAGAAAGTTTACCCTGAATAGGTAGATTCAATTTCTCCTCCATCTAGTTTTGGAAACCCTATTTTCCCTACTTTCAATGGATCAGGTGACCCTGAACAACATTTGACGCATTACGTGTCTTGTTGTGATCCTATGATGGGAACTCCAGAGCAGCAAGAAGGAGTGAATCTCAGATGCTTCGTGCGAACCTTGCAAGGACCAGCTTTTGTCTGGTATACAAGATTGCAATCCCAGTCAATCATCGGATGGGAGGATCTTCGTCAAAAATTCCTTCTTCAGTTCTGGTCAACTTTGCCAAAAACGATAGTTTTCGATCTTACAAACTGCAAGTAAAGGGAGAATGAAAGAGTCTCTGATTTCATCGCTCGCTGGAAGGGATTAACGTATTTCCTGAGTTTAGCACTCCCTCAAGAAGAGCTGTTGCCAATCTGTGTGACAAATTTGCGTGATGAATTAAGCATGAAATTGATCCCTGTGAAATACACAGGAGGGTTTCGAGACCTTACTTCAATCGCTCAGCAGATTGAAGATTCCCTTATACAGGCTAAGGTTATATCTCGTGTAATTCCATCAGCTCCAGGAAGGAGAATGGGTAAAGCAGAAACTGCTACAGTTATGCTTAAACAAGCACCTGTACCTATTTCTACATCAAAACCATCATCTCCTCGAAAGGATCAACCTCCTGAACGCCAACAACAAATGCCGTTTCGTCCAAATGATCAAAGAGATCAACGACGAAAACAATTTGAGGATTTGAATAGTAAAACATACTCTTTCCGAAGTGAGAAAGTTCCTGGTTACTTCATTTCAGCTCTAGAAAATAATTTGGTTCAATTACCAGTGCCCAAGAGGCCAAAAAAGGAAGGAGATGAAGACCGTCCCAATTATTGTCCCTTTCATCAAATGTTGGGGCATCCCATCTAGGAGTGTTTTGTCTTTAAAGACATCCTGCAAAAGATGGTCGACTTGGGACAAGTCAAATTGAAGGGTTCTTCAGCTCATGTAGCGTGTGTTACCGCTACAGATCCAGAGGAAAGAGGCGAGTGACAGGAAGTCAAAAGCAAAAATGCACAAAAATATGATGATTGGATGGTCAGAAAGACAATCAATCGGACCCATGCCATTTTGCGAACACAATTGAAGAAGCCAATTGTGTCTCCTACAAAAGCTGCAGTGAAGCCTCCATCAAAAGAAAAATCCTCAAAAGGGCAGCGCAATTCAAAGAAGAAAGAGGAATCAGAAGAAGATGAGTATGTATCGAGGCCTAAGTTGTCTTTGACTCTGGCAGATTTCATGCCATCTACTTCAAATCCACGGGCACCGCCCCATCAAACGGCATAGCCTAAACAGGCTAGTCAGGCAGGGTCTTTATCAGACGAAGAGTTAATCTTCGGTCCTGTTAATATGATTCAATTAACAGATACATATTCCAGTATTGATGAGCCTGAATTCCCTATATCAAATAAGGGAATCCGAGGAAGTTATAGAGGTTCCGGATACAGGGGAAGACGTGGATCTTTCCGAAGCCACTACTCCAATTCTACCCCTGATAGCACTGTGTATGCAGCAGAAACTCGTGGTAGAGCCCTTCAGCGAGGTCAAAAAGAACAAGCAAGTTATTCTGCCAATGGCCAGCTCAGTTTTGGCACAGTTATTTTGGAAGAACAATTAAAAGTTCCATATTCTTTATCTCAGCAAGTAAATGGATCTAATCAGTCTAATCTTCCAAAACCAAGGATGTTGCCAACTTCTATCCCAATACAAGATGCATCAGCTTCCAAAGCATCTGGTTCCAAGGTACCTGCTAAACCACATATTCCTATTGGGAAACGCAGACATCTAGATCAAAAGTATGATATATTGAAACACTTTGCCCAAGTACCAGCCAAGTTATCAATTTTGGATGCTTTGAATCTGTCAAAAGATCTTCGGGAATCACTCATTGAAGCTTTGTCAAGTCCTCAGGAGTTTGAAGCTGAAATTGTTGCAGCTGAAATCTATCACATAGAGAATAATCCTGCAGAATGCCATGCAGTGATATCTTTTACTGATAAAGATGAATATGATGTTTTTCATGGGCACATAAAACCTTTTTACTTATCTGGAAAAGTCAATAGTGTAGATATCCGAAGAGCTTTCATTGAGAATGGATCAGGAGTCAACCTCATGCCCATTCGTACACTTCGTCGATTGGGCCTCACGGAATCTGATTTATCTCCTTCTACCATGATGTTACAAGGATATGATAAAAATGAACAAGAACCACTGGGAGAAGTTACACTCAGAACCCAGTTTGGAGATCTTGTATCCAATTTGGATTTCATGATTGTTGATCAAGGCTCATCTTTCAACGTCTTTCTTGGAAGACCCTGGCTACATGAGCATGCAGCTATTCCTTCATCATACCATCAATGTCTCAAATACTGTTTCAATGGTCAAGTTGGAACATTGTATGGTGATAAGGCCCCGTTCAAGAAATGTGAGTCTCAATACATTGAGGCATAATTTTATCACATGAAGGGAAGAGAAAAATCTACAATGAACGAAATTTCCAAAATTAATGCTCCATAAGTTTTGGAGAAAATTCCAATAAATCCATTTACACATGTGAGTACATATTATGTGTTACCTATCAGACAAATTGACAAAATAGGCCCAAATCAAAATACACTTATGGAAAGATCCATAATGTCAATTACGGCAATTGAGCCAGACAACATGGGAGAAATTGGTAACCTACCAAACAGTGATGAAAGCAGAAGTGGTGACATTTTCATTTCATCTGCTGAATTCCAACAAGTCTATACTTCGCCAATCAGGCCAGAAGAAGTTATAGCAACAACATAGGTGAATAATGATGTCGATTCTCAATCCATCATCTCCTCTTTATTTCCCAAAGAAGTCCCTTTATCATCAATAGGGTAGGAAATGGAAGCTTCTTCTTCAAAATGTGAAAATTTTGACATCTCTTATGATCATGAGAATTTCGTTTTGTCATCTACTATGCAAGTAGAAACAGAAGAAATAGCACATAACGAAGAGGAAGAGGAAGGTCTTAGAGATTCTCCTCCAGCATTTGAAGAGGGTATCTCTACCACTATGGATGAACTCAGAGAAATAAATCTGGGTACAGATAAATATCCACGCCCCACTTTAATTAGTGCGGCCATGACCCTTGAAGAGAAAGAGATGTATATTTCTTTTCTAAAGCAAAATAAAAATATTTTTGCTTGGAACTATACAGAAATGCCTGGGCTTGATCCTGATATTTCTACTCATCATTTGGGTTTTCCAAAAGAACATCGAGGATTTAAGCAAGCCGCGAGAAGAACACACCCAACGTATGATTCCAAAATTGACGCTGAAGTGGATAAACTGATCAAAGCTAACTTCGTCAGAGAAGTTCAGTATCCCAAGTGGTTGGCTAATATTATCCCTGTAAAGAAAGAGAATAGACAAATTAGGGTTTGCAACGATTTCAGAGATCTTAATTGGTATTGTCCTAAAGATGATTTCCCAGTTCCGATTACAGAACTCTTAATTGATGCAACGACTGGTTATGAAGTAATTTCCTTCATGGATGGATATTCTGGATATAATCAGATATGAATGGCCCCAGAAGATGAGGAATCTACAGCTTTCAGAGATCCTCAAGGTGTGTTTTGTTACCGGGTGATGCCATTTGGTTTAAAGAATGCAGGTGCAACATATCAACGCGCCATGCATCATATCTTCAAACCATTCTTAGGGAAGTTTGTTGAATGCTATGTGGATGATTTGGTGGTTAAATCCAAACAACGTTCTAATCACTTGACTGATTTAGAAGACATATTCCAAAAACTTCGACAACATAATTTGAAGATGAACCCCTTAAAATGTACTTTTGGGGTAACCTCAGGAAAATTCCTCGACTTTGTTGTATGCCATCGTGGTATTGAAGTCGATCCTGAGAAGACCAAATCAATCCTTGGTATGTCACCTCCTCAAAATTTGAAAGAATTAAGAGGACATCAAGGACACTTAGCCTATATTCAGCGTTTCATCACCAATTTGGCAGGCAAAAGTTTACCCTTTACAAAATTATTGAAAAAAGGAGTCACTTACCAGTGGACTGAAGAATGTCAAGAAGCATTTGATGTTCTCAAGAAATACCTCTTGAATCCACCAGTACGCATGCCACCTGTTGAAGGTATACCACTTATCCTCTATGTGACATCTCTAGAGCGATTATTGGGTGCCTTTCTCGCTCAAAAGAATGATGCTGGGAATGAAAATAGCCTCTACTATCTCAGTAGAACTATGCTTGAAGCAGAAACCTTGTATTCAAGTATTGAGAAGTGCTGCCTGGCATTACTCTTTGTAGTTCAGAAACTGAGACACTACCTGCAACATCATGAGGTCCAATTGGTATCTCGCAATAATCCGCTCAAATTCATCCTTAGTCGTCCAATGCTTACAAAACGTCTAGCAAGGTGGGTAGTTATCTTGCAGCAGTTTGAAATTCAGTATGTGTCTCAAAAGGCAATAAAGGGCCAAGCTCTGGCTGATTTCCTGGCTGAACATCCTTCCATGGAAGACACGTCTTCAGATATTGAACTCCCTGATGATGAAGTTTTCTCTATTCAAGAGAATCCTCAAACATGGGAAATGTATTTTGATGGTGCTTCCAGATGTCCAACAGGGAAGAAAATGGAAAATCCTAAATTCAACAAAGTTGGTTTAGGAATTTTACTCGTTTCTCCAGATAAGGCATTGTTACCTTATTCCTTTTTATTGTGGGAAGGTGGTACCAATAATGAAGCTGAATACCAAGCTCTTATCATAGGCTTGGAGTTAGCACTTCAAGCACAAGTGAATCACTTAAAGGTGAAAGGTGATTCAGACTTGGTAATCAAACAAGTCAATGGGGATTATGCCATCAAAAAAGAAGAATTAATCCCATTATATGATTACGTCAGAATGTTAATGGCGGAATTCCCTTCAGAACCGACGTTTTTTATGTCCCAAGATCACTTAATGCTCAAGCTGATGCACTGTCTAATATAGCCACAGCTTTAGCAGATCCAAATCGGGACGAGACAACCATCAGTATTGCCCACCATCGTGCAATTTCACCTTATTTTCAAGCCAAAACAGAGGAAATTAATGAAATTAGTACCATTCCTGAACCATATGGTCATACTACAGGATGGATGTCACCTATCAAGGAATACCTTCAAAATGGAACACTTCCACTTGATAGAGCCGAGAAAGAACAAATACGGCGACGTGTGGTCAATTTTACTCTTTATGATAGCCCAAACCACCAAGAGAAAATTCTCTACAAACGTGGTTTTTATGGAGTTCTCTTCAGATGCATTGATGGTGAAGAGACAATGGCTGTCATGAACGAAGTGCATGCAGGAGTCTGTGGCGCCCACCAGTCTGGACATAGATTGTCTGATCAAATTCGAAGGCTTGGATACTTTTGGCCTTCAATGATACAAGATTGTGTTGATTTCACAAAGAAGTTTCATTCATGTCAAGTACATGCCAACTTCATTCATCAACCTCCAGAGTTGCTTCATACATCTAAATACTCATGGCCATTTGGCACATGGGGAATGGATGTGGTGGGACCTTACCCTTCAGCTATGGCCAAGCAGTTTATGTACATTTTTACTGCTACTAATTTCTTTTCCAAATGGGAAGAGGTAATACCTCTCAAAGAAGTCAGTTCTAAATGCATTTTTAGCTTCATCAAGTCTAACATCATTACTAGATTTGGTGTCCCTCATACCATATTGACGGACAACGGCACCAACTTCTGTTCTTCTGAGGTGAAGAAATTGTATCAAGAATACAACATTAAATCCAACCATTCATCTCGGTATCATGCGGCGGCCAATGGAAAAATAGAAGCCTTTAACAAGACTCTTTGAAATATACTACAAAAGACGGTGGATAAATATAAGAGGTCATGTCCTGATAAACTCTTTCATGATTTATGGGATTATCGGACTACCACCCGCAATGAAACGCGGTCAACTCCATATTCGTTGGTATACGGAACAGAAGCAGTCTTTCCAATTGAAGTTCAATTTCCCTCACTCAGAGTAGCCATTTGTGATCAGTTATCTACAGATGAGCAATCCCAAAAGCGATTGAATTAATAGGAATAGTTAGATGAGAAAAGATTGTGCACTTTGCACCACTTGGAAATCTATCAGAATCGAATAGCACGAGCTTTTAACAAAAAAAGATTGTCTTCGTTCATTCATTCAGGGAGAATTGGCATTAGTTCTCAGAACACCAATGATACCAGAAAAGAAGCCTCCCAAGCTTGAACCAAAATGGGAAGGACCTTATTCAATACATAAGGTCTACTCCAATGGAGCTTATTCATTAATCTCAATGGATGGAGAACTCATCACGACTCCAACCAATGCCAGATTTCTGAAGAAATATTTTGTATAAACACAAAATATGGTCCCCAGAACCAAGATTCTTATAAATGATTCATACAGCAATGGACCAGTATGACCTTAAACTGCAACTTCGTCCAACATGACGTTAAACTGTAGAAAAAAAAACTTGTCCCCGCAACATGACACTAAACTGTGCAGCACCATTTCTTCCTTTCTATATGACGTTAAACTATACAGCAATGGTCTAGTATGACCTTAAACTGCAACTTCGTCCAACATGACGTTAAACTGTAGAAAAAAGAACTTGTCCCCGCAACATGACACTAAACTGTGCAGCACCATTTCGTCCTTGCTATATGACGTTAAACTATACAGCAATGGTCCTGTATGACCTTAAACTGCAACTTCGTCCAACATGACGTTAAACTGTAGGAAAGTCCCTTACGTGTGGAAAGACATTAAACTACATAAGCACTTAACCGTCCAGTATGACCTTAAACTGCATCATCCCTGGTCCATGCATATGACCATAAACTTTTTTCAAGACCCTTATGTCCAGCAAGACGTTAAACTGTGATGTCCTAACTACATGACGCTAAACTGTATAAAAGTCCCTTACATCTGGAAAGACGTTAAACTATATAATCATCAAAGGTCCAGCATGACATTAAACTGCACCATCCACGGTCCATGCATATGACCTTAAACTATTCTCACTTTCATCCAACATGACATTAAACTGTGGAAAAAAAATCCCCAATGCGTCCAACATGACATAAATGGTGTGTTATTTTGTCCTTACTGCATGTCATTAAACTGCGTAGTCCCCCTTTCGTCCAACATGACGTTAAACTCTATTGTCCCCATCATCCTAACTACATGACACAAAACTGTACAGAAAATTCATGATACGTCCTACATGACATTAAACTGTATTTTGTCCCTGCTAAATGACACTAAACTGCGCAGCACCAATAGTCCTAACTGCAAGACTTTAAACTGCATAGTCCCTTTATATGTCCTACATGACATTAAACTATGCATCGTTAAATTTGTTGTTACCTCTTGTTTCTCACACCGAGTATGACTCACGTGAGCTTAGAGAAAACCTCAACCATAACACTCTCTTTGGGCCACTAACCATGTATAAGTTCCAAAAACATTTTTTTATTAGATCGTTGTCCCCAAGAACAACTTGATCATTAATTTATTCTTTAATTGAACTACACGGACTTTGATCCTTGCCCTCTAGGCTGGGTATGTAGGCAACCTCCCAGGGTTAAATCCCAAAAACAATCTCTTCACATCGGTTCACCACCATCTCATATGATGTTGATTCGTGAAACCGCCCCTAGAATCAATATCTTTACATTGATTCACTTTCTTCCTTGTTATATGATGTTAAACTATGCAACACTTTTGTCCAGTACGACAATAAACTACAATACTCTTTGATTTCCTCATTTGAGAGAGAACTATTATTGACATTGATTTTTTTCAATCATGTTTCATTTCAAAAGACTACGTGCATACATGGAAATACCTAAATTTTTTATCATGGGTTAAACCATCATTGTACTAAAGTCCCCTTTCGCCCTTCACATGTACGAACCAAATTTGTACAAAGGGTAGTTCTAGAACTACGTGGGCTTGATTCCCATCCTTATAAGATACGTAGGAACGTTCGAGTATCCCTCGAATCCAGCCCTATGTCTCTTGGGCCTAACCCCAAATTTCACTTTCAGTCCCTTTGCTGAAAAGTCCTCATGAAAACACACACAGTGTATTCATTATTATGGTCCAAATTCTATGACCCTAAACTAAGATCTCTCATACTTTCATCCTTCACGACGTTAAACTACATTTCTAGAACTACGTATGGATTGATTCTCATTATTATGAGATACGTAGTGAAGTCCAAAAATTTCAATTTAGGACCCAGCCACAACATGATTATGGTTATCATTGACCTATGTATCTCTATATATATTGTACGATACCCATATTTATGTGTTATAATCCTAACCTTAAATATTTTCAGATCTTCATAACCCTTTTCATGACTTCTAGTCACAAAAATGTCAAACTTCTGAGAATTCTTTTGCTTGACTATGCAGCACTGTTTCGCGCGGAATCTGGGGATGACCTCCTGGACGGGAGATTCAAACGTTCCGATCGGTTTCTAACGGGTTTGTTCGTAGAACCGGAAACATCCAATGATTCCACATCCGTCTGGACCTACATTCCAAAGGCAGGCGATCATTAGTTTGTGGACTAATGAGGCTTGAGAATTTGCATTGGTCGAGAGGATGGGAGGTCGGACTCATCACACCTTTTTGAGGGGAATTATTGTCTACTCCGGGACTCTCTTTATAGATTTAAGATAAGTTCGTGAATCCTTATTACATTACCAAGTATAAAATGAGCTTTCCTTTAGTTTTAACAATCAATGATTAAATATGCAAGAAATTTAGAGAATCTTTTATATGTATTCGAGGTTCTTCATCAATATAGAATCATCTATATTTGTTTAGAGATTCTTGGTCAATGGTATCCTTCAAAACATTTATATAAAAGTCTCTTGGTCATTTTGATGACCAAGCTGGTTTTAAAGCCACTCAGTGGGGCACATGAAGTTTATCGTCATTCAGAAGGACATAGATTATTTCAAAGTTGGGATCGAACCCATAAATGGGCTACCTACGTATCCTTTCTTTTGGAAAAGGAATCAGAACCCACGTAGTTCGAGGAATGGGAGTATGATGTTTATGATTGATGGCTCAAAGATGAATGTCATAATTACTTTTACACTCTAAGCTCACGTGAGTCATGCTCGGTGTGAGAAACAAGAGGTATTGGTAAAATTTAGACAATTGTTCCATAAAAGATGCAATCATTAGAATTTGTTTGGGGCTTATGTATAGATCACTGCCCAGATAGATGAAGGTTTAGGATTTACTTTTAGGGAGAAAATCCATGAACAGGGTCCACAAAGTTATATGTGCTTCATGGAGATTTGAATACTCTAATCTTGGGGCTTACTCCTAAGGAGGATGCCCAAGTTAGGAGGGGACTTATGATTGGGTTTTATTCCTGAAAAGGAAACCCAAATCAAAGGTAATTTATGACTGGTTAAGAGAAGTTTAAGGGGACTTGGGGCTTATTCCTGAAAAGGATGCCCATGGTTATGACTGAGTCTTATTCCTAAAAAGGAAACCCAGGTTAAGGATTAAGATTTGGGGTTTACTCCTAAGGAGGATGCCCAGATCAAAGGTTTTATAACTGGGGATTATTCCTGAAAAGGAGACCCAGGTTAAGGATTCTCTCATTTTAAAGGATGAGGTTGAATGAATGAACTCTCAATCTTTGGTGACATAAAGATATTTAAATCACTAGACTTTGAGAGATATTTCACAGAATTCCTTTCAGACAAGGATGTCAAATCAAGAAATCATGCCATAAATGGCTTTGAAGAGTATCTTGAAGACTGAATCTTGAATAGGAAAGGTGAAATGGCTTAAGAGGGGTAAAATGGGCAAGATGGGCACCCAAAAAGATAGGGGCGCGCAAGTCTTTAAAGGCGCGCAAGTCCTGCGGCGACGCACAAGTATTGGTCGCGCAAGTATACTTGCGCGACATGAGTGGTACTTGCACGATTTTCAACCAGCATTGAAATGCTTGAGCGACTCTTTAGAAAACCCTTTACAATCCTCTTGAGGTTCTTCCAGAGAAGGGACGCGCAAGTTATATTGAAGGAATTAAGTCGGCGCGCAAGTGTTTGATAAGTTTCAACACTTAGGCCTTCCTTCTTCTCTTTAGATCTTCCGTTCTAGGTAAGAAATTACCTTAGAAGTGTTCCGGAAGCTTTGAGAAGAGACTTGGGAGTCGGGAGCTTCAATCCGAGTTTCTGGAAAAAGATCCTCTTGAATGGGTGGCCCACAGGGTCTATTTATAGGCAAAAGAAGACCCAGGGCGGTTACCGGGCGGTTACCAATTAGGTCGCGCAAGTCACCTGCGCGACCAAGGTAGCTGCGCAAGTATACTTGCGCGGAAGTGGTATCACTTGCGCGGTGGATTTGCTGTTGATCCTTTGTTCAGGCCTTTGTCTATTTTTGATGTTTTCTTCAAAGGATGAATCACTTTCAGCTGAGATATTCCCTTTTCCGATCTTTAGATTCTGTGATGAAAGGAGCGTCAACAAAAGTCCCCCCTCAGAGTTGGATCCGGAGAGAAATGAGGATTTGACTCTGAGGAAATCGAATCCTTCCAAAGGAAAAGGGAGGCGTGCACGTTTTTCAGTGCGCAGAGGTCGGCACGCAAGTCTGCGTCGCGCAGGCCTTAAAGCACTCTGGGTACGGCGCTCAGGTAGGCTTCCGAGCCTATAAATACACGGCCTCCTCTCCGTTACATGCATCTGGATTTCCGGATTTCTCGAGCTCCCGCCGCGCAAGTCTTCCTCGCCGCGCAAGTCTCTTGTTTTCACTGTTTCCTCGCTGCCGCACTACTCTCAAGGTAATAGGGCTTGCGCGGTAATACTTGCGCGACAAAAACTTGCGCGGCACATGTACCACTTGCGCGACATCTCCATACTTGCGCGCCTTAATGCCTTAGCCATTTTTCCCCAAATTCTTTCACAAATTTTATGAAAAAAATAAACCCACTTAAGAGTTTAATTTATTCAACTCCTGTGCAGATTCAATGGCTCTTAGACCTGGATTAATTGATGAACTGGCTAGCAAGCGGATAGATGATATGATGAATATCATTGGCCCTGATTACTATACTGTCAAAGACAGTACTCTTCCAGATTTGGATAAGTATCTGAAGAAATATCATCGCGACTTTCCTCACTGCACTTATCTACCTTTGTATGGTCATGGTCATCTGCAAGAAGTCATTATTCCAGAAGTAAAGAATTATCTTCCATTTTCTTGGTTTCAGAATTATACCAATTTTGCTTCAGCAAATATCTCAGGCGGAGGAGTATTTCAAACTGCTGGAACAGTGGAGAAGGCTTATGTGATGCATCATAGCCCTTGCACACCAGATCTGAAAAAAAATACACCTGAGCTTCAACCACATTGTCATCCTTCAATCTTCCGAAATGCTCAGATGGATCAATCCAAAGGCTGGAAGAAAATTTGGGATTTCCATCCTGGGGGAGGTGTGAAGCCAACTTGGATGTGGGTATACTGGGTGCGACAGACTTGCGCAGAGTTTATTGAGGATCTGAAGAGAGCTGCAATATATGAGGCTGTTTGGGTTGGGCAAACATATATTTACAGACATGATAACTTCGTGCCAGAGATACTCAGCCATTGGAGCCCAGCGACTAATTCTTTCCATTTGACTCATGGAGAAGTAGGTATCAGTTTGTGGGATGTCCACAAGATTTCAGGAGCTCCAATCTTGGGAGATATGTATGATGAATTCATTCCTTCCAAGGTGACTTGGAATGATCCAGAGAAGACTCCTGCTTTGGCTCGAGAATTATTTAAAATCTTTCACAAGCTCAAGAGTTCAGAGACCTCATTAACTCATTTTAGAAAAGATATCCATCCGGAAGAATGGATGAATGTGTTTCTAACTGAGAAGAAAGGGATAGAGCCAAAAGAAAAAGGATCCAAGAAGAAGAAATCCAAGGATACCCGGCCCAGACATCCTACCACTTGTCCAAAACCTGAGAAGAGAGGAGCTCCTGGCACATTCTGGCCAACTCTAGAAGCAGGAGAGTTTGAAAAATGGGGCTATGAAGTGAATCAAAGAATTCCAAAGAAAACTCATCTGGCGGGTTTCTTGGCAATGTGGCTCAGTGTTTATCTCTTGCCGGTCAGGGATTCGAAGGGAGGCGTTAGGCCAGGGACCTTCGTCATTGCGGCCAAGTTGGCTGAGGGAAAAATGGTTGGGTTAGCTACCCCCATTTTAGCAAAGATTCACAGGAGTTTACTTCACGTCTTCCAGGGTAAATCTCCTTTAAGAATAGTGGGACCATTCCAGGTTTTTTGGGGATGGATCGCCACTCACTTCAGGACTTACAATGTACAGAATGGATTACAAATTCCTGGAAGCTCTTTCAGACCGTCAGTGCAAGAATTCTCTGGAATTTCTCCATTAGATGTTAATGGTTATGACATGAAAGTATGAATAAGCATGTATAAGGAATTCAACTTCTTTCCTTATGGAAGTCCGCCATCTGGGCGGTTTGTTGATGATGGGAAAGCCCATTTGGATTTGAGGGCATACATGCTAGCTTGTAGGGATGGCGTGTTAGTAGCCAGGATTGATGGAGAAATCATATGTGAGGCCTATGCTCCATATAGATTTGCACGCCAATTCAAATCTTTGCAACAAATTTTTGTATCCCCTCCAGTACATGTCAGGTTAGAGAAACATCCGATGGTTGCTCGACAACTATGGTTACTGACATCAAGAGAGAAGACTGGGGCAGTATTTGATCTACCAGTTGAGAAAGCGGCACATTATCTGACTACATTTTATGCCGAACACTGGATAGCATCATACCCTAAAGGGATATTGAATCACCCAGTATATCAAGTGGGAAAGAGGAAGAGGATTGTAGATAAAGAAACTCTTCCTCATGAAGGTGACGCTTCTCCACCTGAAATAGGTTCAACAGACTCCTCTTCTAGAACTGACTCATCGGATTATCACGATGGGGATGATGAGGCACAACCGGCAGCAAAACGGTTTCGTGCACGATACAATCCTCCGGCCAGAGTTAAAAGACCCACTCCATCAGCTCCTGGTGAGTTATTTGATTGTAATAACTTCAATCACTGCTACTTTATAAAGTAATAAGTCTCACTTTCTTATTCTCTATCTGTAGTTGCAGGAGTCGGGAAGAAATTAAAATCAAAAATTGTAGGACCTTCCTCACAGCCTTTATATCTAAGACCAGAGGCTGTTCAGCTATGGCAGAGCTTATACTGTGATACTGAGATCGCCTGGCTGGATTTGTGTGAGGGCCTACAACTTCCTGGGATATGATATCTTCTAGATTCTAAAGACCTTCAATACGGAGATAACCCCAATGAAGTGCGAGCTTAAATCAGAGAGCTGGAAATGCTCATATATGCCACCGATAATTCGGTTCCTATCACCAGGCGGGTGAAGGAAATGATTGATCATGGCACCACTGAGGGGGCTGGTGGTTCTGGAGATGAGGAATGGCAAGAGTACGTGGCTCCTGAAGATGTAAGTTTTCCTTCCTTATTTTCTTTGCAACGTGATTTTAGTGGAAGCTTTGTTACTTAAGGAAGTTATTTTCTTCATCTTGCAGCTTGGAAAGAAAGGAACCGGGGTTCCTTCGCCACAATATAGCCCTGGTGGTACCGCTATCGGGGCTGCTGCTGATTCTCCTCGCGAACCAGGTGAGATATCTCCAGGCCAGCAGGCTATGAATGAGGCACTGGACATAGCCTTTCATTCGCCAATCCAAGTGCCAATTAGGGAGACTACTGATACTCCGAAAAAACAAAAGAAGCCAAGGCAACGAAGGAGGAAATCCCTAGCTAAACGTTTCATTAGCAGTGGTAAGTCCTTCGAACAATCATGAGTTTATACCCATAATCATATGGTTACTCATATTTCCGAGGATTGCAGGGGCTTCTTCAATTTCTCCCTTGAGGGAAGGGACTGATCCTTCTTCAAAGGTCGTGGAGGGTGCTGTAGAACAATCACAGACTCAGGCTGACTTGGTTGCTCCTGGATAAGAGCTACCATCCATTCCCAGTATCCCTCCTATTACTGAAGATGCTGTCCAGGGTCAGGGGTTGCAGGACATAAGTCGGCAAGAAGACGTAGCAAATGCTCCCACTGGTGAGACTATTCAAGATTATGAAGTATCATTGGATGAAATGATGAATCAAGGAATGACTTTTGAAGAATTTTATAATCATGCTGAGTTGTCATGTGATTTAGAAGACCTTGGGCGTGAGTGTTACCCTTCGCCCAAATTTTTTTCTTAAAAAATATACTTCTAACCATGATGTAAAATAATATGCAGTTTCTTCCGTAGAAGCCGCTGAACTGCCAATGCCCGAAGAGGGTGTGGACACTGATGTCAACCCTATCATTGCAGAAACATTAGCTCAAGTAGAGCTAAATCCAATAAACTCTCCTGAGACCCATCTTGAAAATCCTCTTGAAACTGGGAAAGATAAGGAGAAGTCTTCTCAGGTTGCTGAACCACCATTGGGTAATGGATAACAATATTTGTGATTGTAATTTATTCGCAAGACAATCCATTCTTTTTTTATCCTTTGAAGCTGACTAAATCTTTCAATTAATCATGCAGGACCATCAACTGCAATGACTAGACCCGAAGATGAGGCCTCAGCCTCTGTCCCAACGGGAATTGAAAGTGATGAAGCACAAGTCAGGGGGGAAAGAGCAGGACAAGGCACCTCCCTAAGCGCGCTAATTCCAGATTACATACCCCCTTCTGATGATGATATTGAATCAGATCCAGATATGCTTAAAGCATTCAACTTTTCACGACGTAAGGCATGGAATAACATATGGAACATCATATCGGGTGTGCCTTTAGAAGAGCTACCCTAAAAAATTTCCCAATTGTCATCCCAATTAGTTATAATGGGACTTGGTGGTTTTGGGTATGAAAATATCCATGCTACGGTGAAACAGATCATTTTCAGGAGGGAGCAAATGCAGATAAGTCGCGGAGATTTGACCAGAGTGAAATTGTCAGTCAACATAGGCGAATTTGAGGCTGCGATATCCCAGGCTGAAGCTGATTATGCTGTCAAGATGAAGGATCTGAAGAAAAAAATCAAAGAAAAGGTCGTCCGGCAGGTGCAACTCCAGCAACAGTTAGATTCTGTTACTGGGGAACTTGATCAGCTTAATAAATCATTGGATGAAACTCATATGAATGGCATGAAAGCCATTGCAGATGCTAAGAAGGCACTTCAGCAAGCTGAAAAGAGTGAAGCTGGTCAAGTGCACGAGCTTCAAGTAACTGTTGATAAGGCTCAGGATGCTATACATCAAATGAAGACTTATGTTGACAATCTTATGTAATTCTTGAAAAAGAGAAGAGATTCCAGTCTGTGGATGTCCTTCTAACTCTTGTGTATCAATGAAAAACACTTTTGTCTTCAATCATTTGTACTTGCATTCTTCCATTACCTGCTTCAAATTTACTTAAGCCAATGGGCCTAGTAAGCATAGTTTGATTTTTTACTAGGATTATTACAAATAACCCTACAAACTTTGAACCTTTTAACTGCTCAATATTACCTAAATCATACAAAAAAATGTATATTTAGTGAGCTGGAACTTGACTTTTATTCAGAGTTCCTTTGTCTTTTGTGTGGGCAGTTTAAAGTCATGCACGCCGGACATAAAGTGGCTAATGTTTAAGGTCAAAATAGCTTTGACCGAAAATGGATTAAAATGGATTCAATTCCTTGACAATTTATCTGAAAACATATTTACCATACTCAAGTATGAGGGAAAAAATGTAAACTATGGCTTAAGAATATTTGAATCTGAAGAATGATATGAAAAAAGAGCTAAAAGGCATTAGAAGAAGTAGTTTCCAAGAATGAAGTTACTATTATTTAACAAAACCCGTTAGGGGGTTGAAATATGCAGGGCCACCTATGGGCATTGGCTGCATAGTCAAATAAAATAGCATCTTTTGGCTGACAAGTCTGTTATGTGGACTGTTTATGCAAGGCCACCTATGGGCACGTGCTGCATAGTCAGGCAAAAGAACTCCCAGAAATTTACTTTCCTAGTGCTAAAAGCCAGTGAATGTTTATGGAGATTCAAATTTTCTAAAGCATAGAGTTTGTTGTATGGAAAGAGGTACTTGAATATGGAGAAAATATTTCCAAACAAGAATATCGAAGAACTGGATGAATATCACTCCTACGAAGGTCTGACCCAAACGTAGGGAAGAAGAATAAACCATAGACTTGAATACTTTCAGATCATGAAAAAGGATATGGGACAAATATGTTAAGGATGGCTATTTTTTGCGGATCCCTACATACTGTCGTTTTAAGACAAATAAGGACAAAAGAGGCATTCTTCCCAAGAATGAAGTTACCATTATTTAACAAACCCGTTAGGGGGTTGAAAACATGTAGGGCCACCTATGGGCATTGGCTGCATGGTCAAATAAATAGCATCTCTTGGCTGACAAGTCTGTTATGTGGACTGTTTATGCAAGGCCACCTATGGGCACGTGCTGCATAGTCAGGCAAAAGAATTCTCAGAAGTTTGACATTTTTGTGACTAGAAGTCATTAAAAGGGTTATGAAGATCTGAAAATATTTAAGGTTAGGATTATAACACATAAAGATGGGTATTGTCCAATGTATATAGAGATACATAGGTCAATGAAAACCATAATCATGTTGTGGCTGGATCCTGAATTGAAATTTTGGATTTCACTACGTATCTCATAAGAATGAGAATCAAGCCATACGTAGTTCTTGAAATGCAGTTTAATGTCGTGCAGGACGAAAGTATGAGTGATCTTAGTTTAGGGTCATAGAATTCGGACCATAATAATGAATACACAATGTGTGTTTTCATGAAGACTTTTCAGCCAAGGGACTGAAAGTGAAATTTGGGGTTAGGCCCAAAAGACTTGGGACTGGATTCGAGGGACACTCGAATGTTCCTACGTATCCCATAAGGATGGGAATCAAGTCCACGTAGTTCTAGATCTACCCTTTGTACAAATTTGGTTCGTACATGTGAAGGGTGAAAGGGGACTTTAGTGCAATGATGGTTTTAACCTAAGATAAAAAGTTTAGGCATTACCATGTATGTACGTAGTCTTTTGAAAATGAAAACCATGATTGAAAAAGAATCAATGTTAATAATGGTTCCTTCTCAAATGAGGAAATCAAAGAATATTGTAGTTTATTGTCGTACCGGACAAAAGTGTTGTATAGTTTAACGTCATATAACAAGGACGAAAGTGAATCAATGTAAAGATATTGATTCCATGGGCGGTTTCACAAATCATCATCATATGAGATGGTGGTGAACCGATGTGAAGAGATTGTTTTTGGGCTTGAACCTTGGGAGGTTGCCTACATACCCAGCCTGGAGGGCAAGGATCAAAGTCCGTGTAGTTCAATTAAAGAATGAATCAATGATCAAGTTGTTCTTGTGGACAATGATCTAATAAAAAAAATTGTTGGGACTTACACATGGTTAGTGGCCCAAAGGGAATGTTATGGTTGATGTTCGCTCTAAGCTCACGTGATTCATACTCGGTGTGAGAAACAAGAGGTAATAACAACCTTAACGATGTACAGTTTAATGTCATGTAGGACATAAAAAAGGGGACTATGCAGTTTAAAGTCTTGCAGTTAGGACTATGGGTGCTGCACAGTTTAGTGTCATGTATCAGGGACAAAATACAGTTTAATGTCATGTAGGACCTATCAAGGATTTTCTGTACAGTTTAGCGTCATGTAGTTAGGACGATGGGGATAAAATAGTTTAACGTCATATTGGACGAAAGGGGGACTGTGCAGTTTAATGTCATGCAGTAAGGACAAAGGAGTGTACCATTTTAACGTTATGTCGGACGAAGGTGCGAATAGTTTAAGGTCATATGCATGAACCGTGAATGGTGCAGTTTAATGTCATACTGGACTTTTGAGATTATATAGTTTAACATCTTTCCGGATGTGAGGGACTTTTATACAGTTTAGCGTCATGTAATTTAGGACGTCACAGTTTAACGTCTTGCTGGACATAAGGGATTTGCAAATAGTTTATGGTCATATACATGGACCAGGGATGATGCAGTTTAAGGTCATACTGGACGGTTTAGGGAACTTTTTCACAGTTTAATGTCATGTGGGACGAATTTGCAGTTTAAAGTCATACTGGACCATTGCTGTATAGTTTAACGTCATATAGCAAGGATGAACTGGTGCTGTACAGTTTAAAGTCATGTAGCTAGGACTAAGGTGAACCAATATGAGGATATCAATTCGGGAGACTTTTTACAGTTTAATGTAATGCTGGACGATGAAAGTGCCACACATTTTAATTTCATGTTGCTAGGAAACAATATAGTTTAATGTCATCTCGGACAAAATATAGTTTAATGTCATCTCGGACATTGAAGGTAACACAGTTTAACGTCATGTTGGACGACATATAGTTTAATGTCATCTCGGACAAATAAGGAACTTATGTACAGTTTAATGTCATGTAGATAGGACATTATACAGTTTAATGTCATGTAGGACATTGAAGGTGACACAGTTTAATGTCATGTTGGACGAAGTTGCAGTTTAAGGTCATACTAGACCATTGCTGTATGAACCAAATGTAAGAGTCTTGGTTCTGGGAACAATATTTTGTGTTTATACAAAATACTTCTTCAGAAATCTGGCATTAGTTGGAGTCATGATGTGTTCTCCATCCATTGGAATCAAAGAATACGCTCCATTGGAGTAGACCTTATGTATTGAATAAGGTCCTTCTCATTTTGGTTCAAGCTTGGGAGTCTTCTTTGCTGGTATCATTGGTGCTCTGAGAACTAATACCAATTCTCCCTGAATGAATGAACGAAGACAAACATTTTTGTTAAAAGCTCGTGCTATCCGATTCTGATAGATTTCCAAGTGGTGCAATGTGCACAATCTTTTCTCATCTAACTGTTCCAATTCATTCAACCACTTTTGGGATTGCTCATCTGATGATAACTGATCACAAATGGCTATTCTGAGTGAGGGCAATTGAACTTCAATTGGCAAGACTGCTTCTGTTCCATATACCAATGAATATGGAGTAGACCGCGTTGCATTGCGAGTGGTAGTCCGATAAGCCCATAAAGCATGATCGAGTTTATCAGGCCATGACCTCTTATCTTTATCCACCATCTTTTGCAGTATATTTGAAAGAGTCTTGTTGAAGGCCTCTATCTGGCCATTAGCCGCTGCATGATATCGAGATGAATGGTTGGACTTAATGTTGTATTCTTGATACAATTTCATTACCTCAGAAGAACAGAAGTTGGTGCCGTTGTCCGTCAATATGGTATGAGGGACACCAAATCTAGTAATGATGTTAGACTTGATGAATCTAACAATGCATTTAGAACTGACTTCTTTGAGAGGTACTGCCTCTGCCCATTTGGAAAAGAAATCAGTAGCAGTAAGAATGTACTTAAACTGCTTGGCCGTAGCTGAAGGGTAAGGTCCCACCACATCCATTCCCCATGTGGAAAATGGCCATGGGTATTTAGCTGTATGAAGCAACTCTGGAGGTTGATGAATGAAGTTGGAATATACTTGGCATGAATGACACTTCTTTGTGAAATTAACACAATCTTGTATCATTGAAGGCCAGAAGTATCCAAGCCTTCGAATTTGATCAGACAATCTATGTCCAGACTGGTGGGCACCACAGACTCCTGCATGCACTTCTTTTATGACAGCCATTGTCTCTTCACCATCAATACATCTGAAGAGAACTCCATCAAAACCACGTTTGTAGAGAATTTTCTCGAGGTGGTTTGGACCATCATAAAGAGTAAAATTGACCACACGTCGCCGAATTTGTTCTTTCTCGGCTCTATCAGGTGGAAGTGTTCCATTTTGACGGTATTCCTTGATAGGTGACATCCATCCTGTAGTATGACCATACAGTTCAGGAATGGGACTAATTTCATTAATTTCCTCTGTTCTGACTTGAACATAAGGTGAAATTGCACGACGGTGGGCAATACCGATGGTTGTCTCGTCCCGATTTGGATCTGCTAAAGCTGTGGCTATATTATCCAGTGCATCAGCTTGAGCATTTTGTGATCTTGGGACATAAGAAAATGTCGATTCTGAAGGGAATTCCGACATTAACTCTCTGACGTAATCATACAAAGGGATTAATTCTTCTTTTCTGATGGCATAATCCCCATTGATTTGTTTGATTAAC
The DNA here is from genome assembly GCA_963277665.1 of Viscum album. Taxonomy (NCBI): domain Eukaryota; kingdom Viridiplantae; phylum Streptophyta; class Magnoliopsida; order Santalales; family Viscaceae; genus Viscum; species Viscum album. Next base: position 912,363,658 of record OY728140.1, read on the forward strand.
AGGTCTGAATCACCTTTCACCTTTAAGTGATTCACTTGTTCTTGAAGCGCTAACTCCAAGCCTGTAATGAGAGCTTGGTATTCAGCTTCATTATTGGTACCACCTTCCCACAACAAAAAGTAATAAGGTAACACTGCCTTATCTGGAGAAATGAGCACAATTCCTAAACCAACTTTGTTGAATTTAGGATTTTCCATTTTCTTCCCTGTTGGACTTCTAGAAGCACCATCAAAATACATTTCCCATGTTTGTGGACTCTCTTGAATAGAAAAAACTTCCTCATCAGGGAGTTCGATATCTGAATACGTGTCTTCCACTGAAGGGTGTTCAGCCAGGAAATCAGCCAGAGCTTGGCCCTTAATTGCCTTTTGAGACACATACTAGATGTCGAACTGCTGTAGAATAACCGCCCACCTTGCCAGACGTCCTGTAAGCATTGGACGACTAAGGATGAATTTGAGTGGATTATTACGAGATACCAATTGGACCTTGTGATGTTGCAGGTAGTGTCTCAGTTTCTGAACTGCAAAGATTAATGCTAGGCAGCACTTTTCAATACTCGAATACCGGGTTTCTGCTTCAAGCATAGTTCTACTGAGATAGTAGAGATTATTTTCATTCCCAGCATCATTCTTTTGAGCGAGAAAGGCACCCAATGATCGCTCTAAAGATGTCACATAGAGGATAAGAGGCCTACCCTCAACAGGTGGCATGAGTACTGGTGGACTCAAGAGGTATTTCTTGAGAACACCAAATGCTTCTTGACATTCCTTCGTCCACTGGTAAGTGACTCCTTTCTTCAATAATTTGGTAAAGGGTAAACTTTTGCCTGCCAAATTGGCGATGAAACGCCGAATATAGGCTAAGTTTCCTGAAGTCCTCTTAATTCTTTCAAATTCTGAGGAGGTGACATACCAAGGATTGATTTGGTCTTCTCAGGATCGACTTCAATACCACGATGGCGTACAACAAAGCCGAGGAATTTTCCTGAGGTTACCCCAAAAGCACATTTTAAGGGGTTCATCTTCAAATTATGTTGTCGAAGCTTGTGGAATATGATTTCCAAATCAGCCAAGTGATCAAAACGTTGTTTGGATTTAACCACCAAATCATCTACATAGCATTCAACAAATTTCCCTAGAAAAGGGTTGAAGATACGATGCATGGCGCGTTGATATGTTGCACCTGCATTCTTTAAACCAAAGGGCATCACCCGGTAACAAAACACACCTTGAGGAGCTCTGAAGGCTGTGTATTCCTCATCTTCTGGGGCCATTCGGATCTGATTATATCTAGAATATCCATCCATGAAAGAAAGTACTTCATAGCCAGCCGTCGCATCAATTAATAGTTCTATAATCGGAACTGGAAAATCATCTTTGGGACAATACCGATTAAGATCTCTGAAATCGATGCAAACCCTAATTTGTCCTTTCTTTTTCTTTACAGGGACAATATTAGCCAACCACTTGGGATATTGAACTTCTCTGACGAAGTTAGCTTTGATAAGCTTATCCACTTCAGCCTCAATTTTGGAAGCATAGGTTGGGTGTGTTCTTCTCGCGGCTTGCTTGAATCCTCGATGTTCATTTGGAAAACCCAAATGATGGGTGGCAACATCAGGATCAAGGTCAGGCATCTCTGTATAATTCCAAGCAAAAATATCTTTATTTTGCTTTAGAAAAGAAATATACATCTCTTGTTCTTCAAGGGTCATGGCCGCACTAATTAAAGTGGGGCGTGGATCTTTCTCTGTACCCAGATTTACTTCTCTGAGTTCATCCACAGTGGTAGAGATACCCTCTTCAAATGCTGGAGGAGCATCTCTAAGATCTTCCTCTTCCTCTTCATCATGTGTTATTTATTCCGTTTCTACTTGCAAAGTAGATGAAAAAAATGAAATTCTCATGACCATAAGAGATGTCAAAATTTTCACATTTTGAAGAAGAAGCTTCCATTTCCGACCCTATTGATGATAAAGGGTCTTCTTTGGGAAATAAAGAGGAGATGATGGATTGAGAATCGACATCAATATTCACCTCTGGTGTTGCTATAACTTCTTCTGGCCTGATTAGCGAAGTATAGACTTGTTGGATTTCAGTAGACGAAATGAAAACGTCACCACTTATGCTTTCATCACTGCTTGGTAAGTTACCAATTTCTCCCATGTTGTCTGGCTCGATTACCGTAATTGACATTATGGATCTTTCCATAAGAGTATTTTGATTTGGGCCTATTTTGTCAATTTGACTAATAGGTAACACATAATCTGTACTGACATGTGAAAATGGATTTATTGGAATTTTTTCCAAACCATATGGAGCATTAACTTTGGTAATTTCCTTCATTGTAGATTTTTCTCTTCCCTTCATGTGATAAAATTCCGCCTCAATGTATTGAGACTCACATGTCTTGAACGGGGCCTTATCACCATACAATGTTCCAACTTGACCATCGAAACAGTATTTGAGACATTGATGGTATGATGACGGAATAGCTACATACTGATGTAGCCAGGGTCTTCCAAGAAAGATATTGAAAGCTGAGTCCTGATCAACAATCATAAAATCCGAATTGGAAACAAGATCTCCAAACTGAGTTCTGAGTGTAACTTCTCCAAGTGGTTCTTGTTCATTTTTATCATATCCTTGCAACATCATGGTAGAAGGAGATAAATCAGATTCCGTGAGGCCCAATCGACGAAGTGTACGAATGGGCATGAGGTTGACTCCTGAACCATTGTCAATAAAATCTCTTCGAACATCTATACCATTGACTTTTCCAGATAAGTACAAAGGTTTTATGTGCCCATGCACAACATCATCTTCATCTTTATCAGTAAAAGATATCACTGCATGACATTCTGCAGGATTATTCTCTATGTGATAAATTTCAGCCGCAGTAATTTCAGCTTCAAACTCCCGAGGACTTGACAAATCTTCGATGAGTGCTTCCCGAAGATCTTTTGATAGATTCAAAGCATCCAAAATTGATAATTTGACTGGTACTTGGGCCAAGTGTTTCAATATATCATACTTTTGATCTAGAGGCCTGCGTTTCCCAATAGGAATATGCGGTTTAGCAGGTACCTTGGAAGCAGATGCTTTGGAAGCTGATGCATCTTGTATTGAAGTTGGCAACATTTTTGGTTTTGGAAAATTAGACTTATTAGATCCATTTACTTGTTGAGATAAAGAAGATGGAACTTTTAATCGGTCTTCCAAAATAACTGTGCCGAAGCTGAGTTGGCCATTTGCAGAAGAACTTGCTTGTTCTTTTTGAGCTCGCTGAAGGGCTCTACCACGAGTTTCTGCTGCATATACAGTGCTAGCAGGGGTAGAATTAGAGTAGTGGCTTCGGAAAGATCCACGTCTTCCCCTATATCCTGAACCTCTAGAACTTCCTCGGGTTCCCTTATTTGATACAGGGAATTTAGGCTCATCAAGACTGGAATATGAATCTGTTAATTGAATCATATTAACAGAACCAAAGATTAACTCTTCGTCTGATAAAGACTCTGCCTGGTTAGCCTGTTTAGGCTGTGCCGTTTGGTGGGACGGTGCCCGTGGCTTTGAAGTAGATGGCATGAAATCTGCCAGAGTCAAAGACAATTTAGGCTTTGATGCATACTCATCTTCTCCTGATTCCTCTTTCTTCTTTGAATTGTGCTGCCCTTTTGAGGATTTGTCCTTTGATGGAGGCTTTACTGCAGCTTTTGTAGGAGACACAATTGGCTTCTTCAATTGTGTTCGCAAAATGGAATGGGTCCGATTGATTGTCTTTCTGACCATCCAATCATCATATTTTTTCACAGTTTTGCTTTTGACTTCTTGCCACTAGCCTCCTTCTTCTGGATCTGTAGCGGTAATACACGCTACATGAGCTGAAGAACCTTTCAATTTGACTTGTCCCAAGTCGACCATCTTTTGCAGGAGGTCTTTAAAGACAAAACACTCCTGGATGGGATGCCCCAACATTTGATGAAAGGGACAATAATTGGGACAGTCTTCATCTCCTTCCTTGTTTGGCCTCTTCGGCACTGGTAATTGAACCAAATTATTTTCCAGAGCTGAAATGAAGTAACCAGGAACTTGCTCACTTCGGAAAGAGTATGTTTTACTCTTAATATCCTCAAATTGTTTTTGTCCTTGATCTTTTTGATCATTTGGACGAAATAGCCTTTTTTGTTGGCGTTCAGGAGGTGGAGCTCTTCGAGAAGATGAAGGTTTTGAAGTAGAAATAGGTACAGGTGCCTGTTTAAGCATAACTGTAGCAGTTTCTGCTTTACCCATTCTTCTTCCTGGAGCTGATGGAATTACACGAGATTTAACCTTAGCCTGTATAAGGGAATCTTCAATCTGTTGAGCGATTGAAGTAAGGTCTCGAAACCCTCCTGTGTATTTCACAGGAATCAATGGCGTGCGTAATTCGTCACGCAAATTTTCCACACAGATTGGCAAAAATTCCTCCTGAGGGAGTGATAAACTCAAGGAATACGTTAATCCCTTCCAACGAGCAATGAAATCAGAGACTCTTTCATTCTCCCTTTGCTTGCAGTTTGTAAGATCGAAAACTGTCGTTTTTGGCAAAGTTGAGCTAAACTGAAGAAGGAATTTTTGACGAAGATCCTCCCATCCGATGACTGACCGGGATTTCAAGCTTGTATACCAGACAAAAGCTGGTCCTTGCAAGGTTCGCACAAAGAATCTGAGTTTCACTACTTCTTGCTGCTCTGGAGTTCCCATCATAGGATCACAACAAGATACGTAATGCGTAAAATGTTGTTCAGGGTCGCCTGATCCATTGAAAGTAGGGAAAATAGGGTTTCCAAAACTGGATGGAGGAGAAATTGAATCTACCCATTCAGGGTAAACTTTCTTTTCAGGTTGAACATGCGCCCGTTTCCCTTCCATAGTTTCTAACCGAGCTGTTAATGACTCAATAGTAGTTATTAACTTTTGAGAAACGTCAGGTTGAACTTGGTTTTGGGTAGGTGCAATGAATGGAGCTTGGACAGACGTGGTGGTTGGTGCTGCAACTGATGGTAGTGCTGCCAACCGTTGTTGCGTTTGACCCATAGGATTAGACCTCTGTGGGTGTACTGACAAAGGAGGATATTCTTGATCCATCTCAGTAGTTACAACAAATTCCTTCGGCTGTCGGACTTCAGCATTCTTAAGAAGAAGACTACTCTGAAGTAGTTCTGCATTCAACCTTCTTAATTCTTTCATTTCTTGCTCCTGTTGTGCAAACCTTTGCTCTAATGAGAGCGATTGACCTCCTTCAGAGGAAGGGTGAGAAGTAACCTGATTCTTACCTTTCCACTTATTGGATACTTTTCGGAGAGGGGGAAGTGGGTTACTTGAAGGAATACCCAGATTTTGGGTAAGCCTTTGATTACGTGTGCGCACACCTTCTTCATTTAGGTCTGTGTGCGCGACTTCTTGAGCAGGAACCTCTTCGTCTGATCCCTCTGATTGAGCCTCATCTGGTGAATCAGAAGCAACGGAATTGATGACATTAATGGATGCATATTGCATGGAATCCTTTCTATCAGCATTTCTGTGATATTGTCTCCTTCTATGTCCATGATGAGACATGGCATTCCGTTGACTTGATCCCATAGGAATTTCTTGGAGAACCGTCACTTGGAGAGAATCTCCTGACATCTTGGCTCTTCGTTCCTCTTGAGGCTTATTCCCTAATCGAGAGAATACTGACTTTCTCTGAGGGAGGGATTGAAGATTTGAAAAAGTCCCCAGTCCGGTGGACTGGGGGTGTTCCTGTTGCTTCCGCTCAACTCCTCGAATCCCATTCGTTGATTCTAAGGGTTGGGTTAGAGAAGTCCCCAGTCTGGCAAGCTGGGGTGTCTCTTGACATGCTATGTCTGAGATCTTTTTGAAATCTCTCTTGATCTTGTGAATCTTAGTTCGGAAATTAGCTGGATGCATTAACCTGTATCCACTTTTATCACCTGGTTCAACAGACCGTTGGATGATTTCCGAAACTTCTGTCATTTGATGACGTGTTTGCTCCAGACGAGAGGCTTGTGCAATATTCTCGCCTACTTGATGTAGGAGCAATTCAACAACCTGTTCTCTATATACTTGATTTTGAGAGGAACTAGTTGAAGCTTGTTCTCGAGCAATCTTTTGATTATGAACAAAACCCATTGACTGTGGCCGGCCATGGGCAATAACATTGCATGAGACCATTTTCGGCGGGCTCTGCTGACCGGAAAGCACTGTGAAATGTAGTGCTTCGTGAACACCCCATCCTCTGATATGAACATTAGATGGAGCATTGGAAATTAACTGACGCAATCTTCTTAGTGCGCCAAGGCATGAACGTTGAAGGGTTCTCTGTTGCTTTTCAGCCTTCGGATACCGAGAGACTGATAGAGATGCCAAATCAATCTGGCGTTGTAACCCTTCTATTATCATAAGATGATTTTCATATTCATCTTAAGATAATACCTTTTTCTTTAATTGACAAAGAGTTTTCCATATGTTGAGACGAATATCATGGATTCCATCATCCGTCAACATCTTTGGAATGTCGTACTGGGAATCAGCCAAAGGCCAAAACATGACTGGTACTTCATCTTTTGCCAGTTTTTTCCTCATGTTCAGCATTTCCTCTTTATCATTAAATGAAGATTCTTCTACCTGTTTGGACCAGAGTTGGTGTTTCCTTGTTGCTTCATCGGATTCAACAAGATTGGTAGAGGAATCACTATTCATGCTGGAAGATGAATGACCCAGGGAAGGTTCGGAGAATAACCTGAACCCCAGGCTATCTTCTGATGGAGAAAGAGTTTCACCTGCCGATAGTAAAGCATCAGACATGACTGGTTTTACGTTTGCAAGTGCCTCGAGATAGGAGGGCTTTCTCGTCACTACATTGCCTTCTGAAGACTTTTCGAGACAACGTGACTCACAACTGCGGAGAGGACTTTCGCAGTGAAGTTCATCATCATGAGGAGGACCATCATGATGGGTTACAGCAAAAGATGAAATCTCTTGCTCCTTGGCATTCTGACCACACAGAGGGTTCCTGTGGCTCTCATCTGAAGAAGAAACTTCAAGATTGACCGAATTTTCATGAAGCAAGTCTTCATGAGGAAGTGTCTGTTGAAGACCTTCAAAATTAATGTTCCTGTTATTGGGAACTGAGGGAGTAGAATCTTGAATTCCGACAGATAAATGTCTGAGGGCTTCAAGAACTCCAGCATCGAGCAAGGATTGGTTACAGATTGTCCTTTGATCTCCTGACTGTGCTGGGCGGATCTTTTTCTTAGATGCCTTCTTACTCGCTTTAGAAACCACTTGATGACGAAAGTGATTGCTCTGAGCAGGTGTATGTGCCTGACCAGGAAAGATGGTCAGGTTAGGCTGACTATCATCGCTCAAATCAGGTGTATGTGCCTGACTTGGTTGTCCATATGATATGGGGGAGTATGCCCCATAACCCTCTTGGACTGGAACAGATGTGTGTGTCTGTTCCGGAGTGAATCGTTGATGTGTCACTCCATTTCTAGGGATAGATTTATGTGTCTGTCCCTGAGATGATGCTGAAGATGTTATGATATCCTGGAAAGCATCCAGAATATGAGCAGGAATTTTCTTCTGCTCTTTCACCATTGACAAAATATGTTTGGTGACTTCAGCCGCCGGAACAGGGATATACGTCTATTCCGGGCTTGGAGTAGGTGTATGTGCCTGCTCCTGTCCTCCTTTTCCTGTTAGTGAATCCTGACAGTACTCAAGTGTGGAGGCAGAGAGTTTAGTCTGCCCCCTGTTTGTCGTCGGGACTTTCCGACTGACTTCTCCGTGCGCTACCAAGTGAGACTGTTGGTAGGCCTGATTAGTATTAGTAGGTGTATGTGCCTGATGATTACACTTCGCCAAACGCGGTTGTCGAGATCCACCATATGTAGTCAGACGAGACTGCTGACTAACTGGTGATGTATAAGCAGGTGTATGCTCCTGCCTATGGTACTCCGCCGGAATTGCCTGGCGGGATCGGCTTGATGCTGTCAGAAGAGTCTGCTGGACAGCTGAATTAAAACGGGCAGGTGTGTGTTCCTGCTCGTTGTTTGCCACCAAGTTAGGTTGGTGGACTTCTCCGAAGATGGAAGGGATGACAACCTGCCTATTGTTAACCGGATTCCGTCTCTGGCGGTTCATCTTGCCTGCTCGGGTTCGAGGAACCTGAGCTGAATGCCTGGAGTCGGTACCCTCATCGTGTTGAGGGCGCACTACCGCACGAGTCTGGCGGCGATTGTTGATGGGAGCCCTCGGGAAGGACTCCTGTCTTTTTGAATTAAGGCCCCGAGGGACCTGCTCATTCACTTCCTCGGAATAAGGGAGTGAATGGAAATTGCGTTCCGGGGATAACGACCCGAAACGGTTGGAGACGGTAGTCAGCACCGCCTGCTTCTTGATTGCTGGTCGCCGTTGTCCGGACGACCAGGTAGAATTGTTAACTTGGAAGGCTTGACGAGCGGCCTCCAGAGTTGGGATAGTACCATTGCGACGGTACTCCTTAACCAGTGCATTAGAAACACAGCATTGAAGACGCTGAGTTGGTGATGTCATCCTCAGAGCGGATGACGTTCCAGCAGGAGTAGCAGCATTGGTTTTCACAGCAGCAGACCTCACAGTAGAGGTGTTCACAGCAGCAGTATTCACAGGGGTGAATTTAAGGAAAGCCATTTTTGTAGAAGATCTTGAAAAAAGAGTGCCTGTTCCATGTAATAGACATAATCAAGATGAATCCGGCTACTGCATCTTTTGGATGATCATATGTCAATGATTGCCTTGTTGGCCCAAGGGGCCTAACAGATAAGAAGAACATCACTTTAACTTGGTTAAGGATTCACGTCGGGTTCACCATTTTTGTTTCGCGCGGAATCTGGGGATGACCTCCTGGACGGGAGATTCAAAAGTTCCGATCGGTTTCTAACGGGTTTGTTCGTGGAACCGGAAACATCCAATGATTCCACATCCGTCTGGACCTACTTTCCAAAGGCAGGCGCTCATTAGTTTGTGGACTAATGAGGCTTGGGAATTTGCATTGGTCGAGAGGATGGGAGGTCAGACTCATCACACCTTTTTGAGGGGAATTATTGTCTACTCCGGGACTCTATTTATAGATTTAAGTTAAGTTCGTGAATCCTTATTACATTACCAAGTATAAAATGAGCTTTACTTTAGTTTTAACAATCAATGATTAAATATGCAAGAAATTTAGAGAATCTTTTATATGTATTCGAGGTTCTTCATCAATATAGAATCATCTATATTTGTTTAGAGATTCTTGGTCAATGGTATCCTTCAAAACATTTATATAAAAGTCTCTTGGTCATTTTGATGACCAGGCTGGTTTTAAAGCCACTCAGTGGGGGAACTTGAAGTTTATCGTCATTCAGAAGGACATAGATTATTTCAAAGTTGGGATCGAACCCATAAATGGGCTACCTACGTATCCTTTCTTTTGGAAAAGGAATCAGAACCCACGTAGTTCGAGGAATGGGAGTATGATGTTTATGATTGATGGCTCAAAGATGAATGTCATAATTACTTTTACACTCTAAGATCACGTGAGTCATGCTCGGTGTGAGAAACAAGAGGTATTGGCAAAATTTAGAAAATTGTGCCATAAAAGATGCAATCATAAGAATTTTTTTGGGGCTTATGTATAGATGACTGCCCAGATAGATGAAGGTTTAGGATTTACTTTTAGGGAGAAAATCCATGAGCAGGGTCCACAAAGTTATATGTGCTTCATGGAGATTTGAATACTCTAATCTTGGGGCTTACTCCTAAGGAGGATGCCCAAGTTAGGAGGGGACTTATGATTGGGTTTTATTCCTGAAAAGGAAACCCAAATCAAAGGTAATTTATGACTGGTTAAGAGAAGTTTAAGGGGACTTGGGGCTTATTCCTGAAAAGGAAGCCCAAGGTTATGACTGAGTCTTATTCCTAAAAAGGAAACCCCGGTTAAGGATTAAGATTTGGGGTTTACTCCTGAGGAGGATGCCCAGATCAAAGGTTTTATAACTGGGGATTATTCCTGAAAAGGAGACCCAGGTTAAGGATTCTATCATTTTAAAGGATGAGGTTGAATGAATGAACTCTCAATCTTTGGTGACATAAAGATATTTAAATCACTATACTTTGAGAGATATTTCACAGAATTCCTTTCAGAGAAGGATGTAAAATCAAGAAATCATGCCATAAATGGCTTTGAAGAGTATCTTGAAGACTGAATCTTGAATAGGAAAGGTGAAATGGCTTAAGAGGGGTAAAATGGGCAAGATGGGAACCCAAAAAGATAGGGGCGCACAAGTCTTTAAAGGCGCGCAAGTCCTGCGGCGGCGCACAAGTATTGGTCGCGCAAGTATACTTGCGCGACATGAGTGGTACTTGCGCGATTTTCAACCAGCATTGAAATGCTTGAGCGACTCTTTAGAAAACCCTTTACAATCCTCTTGAGGTTATTCCAGAGAAGGGACGCGCAAGTTATATTGAAGGAATTAAGTCAGCGCGCAAGTGTTTGATAAGTTTCAACACTTAGGCCTTCCTTCTTCTCTTTAGATCTTCCGTTCTAGGTAAGAAATTACCATAGAAGTGTTCCGGAAGCTTTGAGAAGAGACTTGGGTGTCGGGAGCTTCAATCCGAGTTTCTGGAAAAAGATCCTCTTGAATAGGGGGCCCACAGGGTCTATTTATAGGCAAAAGAAGACCCATGGCGGTTACCGGGCGGTTACCAATTAGGTCGCGCAAGTCACCTGCGCGACCAAGGTAGCCGCGCAAGTATACTTGCGCGGCAGTGGTATCACTTGCGCAGTGGATTTGCTGTTGATCCTTTGTTCAGGCCTTTGTCGATTTTTGATGTTTTCTTCAAAGGATGAATCACTTTCAGCTGAGATATTCCCTTTTCCGATCTTTAGATTCTGTGACGAAAGGAGCGTCAACAAGCCCGTGCCCATAGGTGGCCTTGCATAAACAGTCCACATAACAGACTTGTCAGCCAAAAGATTCTATTTATTTGACCATGCAGCCAATGCCCTTAGGTGGCCTTGCATATTTCAACCCCCTAACGGGTTTGTTAAATAATGGTAACTTAATTCTTGGGAAGAATGCCTCTTTTGTCCTCATTTGTCTTAAACGATAGTATGTAGGGATCCCCAAAAAATAGCCATCCTTAACATATTTGTCCCATATCCTTTTCATGATCTGAAAGTATTCAAGTCTATGGTTTATTCTTCTTCCCTACGTTTGGGTCAGACCTTGGTAGGAGTGATATTCATCCAGTTCTTCGATAATCTTGTCTGAAAATATCTTCTCCATATTCAAGTACCTCTTTCCATACAACAAACTCTATACTTTAGAAAATTTGAATCTCCATAAACATTCACTTGCTTTTAGCACTAGGAATGTAAATTTTTGAGAGTTCTTTCACCTGACTATGCAGCACGTGCCCATAGGTGGCCTTGCATAAACAGTCCACATAACAGACTTGTCAGCTGGAAGATACTATTTATTTGACCATGCAGCCAATGCCCTTAGGTGGCCCTGCATATTTCAACCCCCTAACAGCTTTTGTTAAATAATAGTAACTTTATTCTTGGAAACTACTTCTTCTAATGCCTTTTAGCTCTTTTTCATATCATTCCTCAGATTCAAATATTCTTAAGCCATAGTTTACATATTTTCTCTCATACTTGAGTATGGTATTATGTTTTCATATAAAGTGTCAAGGAATTGAATCAATTTTAATCCATTTTGGTCAAAGCTATTTCGACCTTAAACATTAGCCCCTTTATGTCCGGCATGCATTACTTTAAACTGCCCACAAAAGAAAAAGTAACTCTAAATAAAAGTCATGTTCGAGCTCACTAAATATACATTTTTGTATGATTTAGGTAATATTGAGAAATTAAAAGATTCAATGTTTGTAGGGTTATTTGTAATAATCCTAGTAAAAATAAATCTATGCTTACTAGGCCCATTGGCTTAAGTAAATTTGAAGCAGGTAGTGAAAGAATGCAGGTACAAATGATTGAAGATGAAAGTGTTTTTTTTCATTGATACACAAGAGTTAGAAGGACATCCAGAGACTGGAGTCTCTTCACTTTTTCAATAATTACAAGATGCTTTCAACATAACACTTCATTTGATTTATGGAATCCCGAGATTCATCAGAAACCACCTGGAATTCATTCATTCAAATGGATACAATAAGAGATGAAGTGATATCAGCTCTTCTTGGAACAATTGTAAAAAGATGTTCATGAGTGCGGATTGAGAAAATTTTCTGCTGATCAAACAGTGACTCTGTTTCTGTCCAAGAGACTTGGAAGATGGATACATGTATTTGAGAATGGAGCATTGGATGTAAAGAGCCATTTGGAGAGAGTACTCTTTTCAGATATTGCTCTAATACCATGTTTCTCTTCTCTCCACCAATCGGTAGTGGAAAACATTTCAGCCCATGGGTTTTCCATTTTCATATCTGCAAGGAAATGACATGGAGGAAGAATTTGAAAGTTCACACCATTGTTGTTGCTCTTAATGCACAACATAACCAAAATGAAGGAGTAACAGCGCAGCTGCATTTCAGGTGTATAGTTCTTTGCATCTGGAACATTGACTCCTTGCAGGTACCCATGACCATATAGAGGTAGGTAGATGCTCTGTGGGAAATTAAGATGACATTTCTTCAAGTGCTTAGCCAAATCTGAGAGAGTGCTGTTGCAGATATCATAGTAATCATGGCCAATGATGTTCATCAGGTCATCAGTCCGCTTGCTAGCCAGTTCATCAGCCGTTCCAATTCCCTTGGGAACCACTGAATCTGCACAAAAGATGAATAAACTAACACTTAAATGGAAAAATGGCTAAGGCATTAAGGGGCGCAAGTCTAAAACAAGGTGTGCAGGTATTCATGTGCCGCGCTAGTTTTTGACGCGCAAGTGTAAACCGAACAAGTAAAAATACCTTTACAATAGCGGGACATCAAGGAAAACATTGGAAAATAGAGCACCTTGCGCGGCTAAGATAACCTGCGTGACGAGAGCTCGAGAAGTTTGAAGTCCAGGAACCCAGATACTTTTTACAGAGGTGAGTCCATGTATTTATAGGCTATGAGGCCTATCTGCGCGCCATACCCAGTGCGCTTACGGCCTGCGCGACGCAAACTTGCGCGCCGACCTCTGTACCCTGAAGACTTGCGCGCCCCCTTTTCCTTTGGAAGGATTCGATTTCCTCAGAGTCAAATCCTAATTTCTCTCCGGATCCAACTCTGAGGGGGGAATTTTGATGACGCTCCTTTCGTCACAGAATCTAAAAATCGGAAAAGGGGAATATCTGAGCTCAATGTTATTCAACCTTTGAAGAAAATATCAAAAATCGACAAAGGCATGAACAAAGGATCAACAGAAACTGCACCGCGCATGTTATATCACTGTCGCGCAAGTGGACTTGCACGGCGCACCTTGGTGCGCAAGTGACTTGCGCGACCTAAGTGATAACCACCCGGTAACTGCCCGGGGTCTTCTCCTGCCTATAAATAGACCATGTGGGCCCCCCATTCAAGAGGATTTTTTTTCTTCAGAAACTCGGATTGAAGCTCCCGACGCCCAAGTCTCTTCTCAAAGCTTCCGGAACACTTCTAAGGTAATTTCTTATCTAGAACGGAAGATCTAAATAGAGGGAGGAAGGCCTAAGTGTTGAAACTCATCAACAGTTACGCGCCTGAGTGGCCAGCCCATAAGGGAAGTGGTCACACTTGCGCGCCGCCTTATTCCTTTGATAGAAATTGCGCGTCCCTTTTCTAGGAGAACCTCAAGAGGATTATAAAGACTTTAAGAAAGAGTCGCTCAAGTATTTTAATGCTGGTTGAAAATCGCGCATGTACCCACATGTCGCGCACGTATACCTGCGTGGCCAATACTTGCGTGCCGCCTCAATACCTACGTGCCTTCCAAGACTTGCACGCCCTTTCCTTTTTGGGTGCCTTTTCTGCCAATTTCACCCCTCTTAAGCCATTTCACCTTTCCTATTCAAGATTCAGTCTTCAAGATACTTTTCAAAGTCATTTATGGCATGATTTCATGATTTGACTTCCTTATCTGAAAGGAATTCGGTGGAATATCTCTCAAAACCTAGTGATTTACACATCTTTATGTCACCAAAGATTGAGAGTTCATTCATTCAACCTCATCCTTTAAGATGAGAGAATCCTTAACCTAGGTCTCCTTTTCAGGAATAATCCCCAGTTATAAGTCCTTTAATCTGGGCATCCTCCTCAGGAGTAAGCCCCAAATTCTTAAAGTTCCCAAAATTGCGCATCCTCCTCAGGAGTAAGCCCCAAACCTTAATTCCTTAACTTGGGCATCCTCCTCAGGTGTAAGCCCCAATCATAATCCTTTAAATGGGCATCCTTCTTAGGAGTAAGCCCCAAGTCCTCTAATTATAGGCATCCTTCTTAGGAGTAAGCCCCAATCTCAAATATGGGCATCCTTCTTAGGAGTAAGCCCCGAGTCCCTTAATTTGGGCATCCTCCTCAGGAGTAAGCCCCAAAACATAATCCCTAACCTGGGTCTCCTTTTTCAGGAATAAGACCCATTCATAATCATGGGATTCTTTTCAGGAGTAAGCTCCATGTCCCCTAACCTGGGTCTCCTTTTCAGGAGTAAGTCCCAGTCATAATATTGGGTTTCCTTTTCAGGAGTAAGCCCCAAGTCCCCTAATTTCTCTTTAACCAGTCCTAATTTTCATTTTATCAGGGATTCCTTATCAGGAATAAAACCTAGTTATCAATCCTCTCCTAATTTTGGCTTCCTTTTCAGGAATAAGTCCCAAGTTAGAGTATTCAAGTCTCCATGAAGCACATATACCTTTATGGACCCTGTTCCTGGATTTTCTCCCTAAAAGTGAATCCTAAACTTTCATCTGTCTGGGCAGTCATACATACATAAGCCCCAAAGCATTTCTTATGATTGCATCTTTCATGGCACAATTGTCTAATTTTTACCAATACCTCTTGTTTCTCACACCGAGCATGACTCACGTGAGCTTAGAGTGTAAAAGTAATTATGACATCCTTCTTTGAGACATCAATCATAAACGTCATACTCCCTTACTCAAACTACGTGGGTTATGATTCCTTTTCCAAAACAAAGGATATGTAGGTATCCCATTTATGGGTTCGATCCCAACTCTGATATAATTCATGTCCTTCTGAATGACGATAAATCTTCAAGTGCCCCACTGAGTGGCTTTAAAACCATCCTGGTCATCATAATGACCAAGAGACTTTTATATAAATGTTTTGAAGGATACCATTGACCAAGAATCTCTAAATAGATATAGATGATTCTCTATTGATGAAGAACCTCAAATACATATAAAAGATTCTTTAAATTTCTTACATATTTAATCATTGATTGTTAAAACTAATGGAAAGATCATTTTATACTTGGTAATGTAATAAGGATTCACGAACATAACTTAAATCTATAAAGAGAGTCCCGGAGTAGACAATAATTCCCCTAAAAAAGGTGTGATGAGTCCGACCTCCCATCCTCTCGACCAATGCAAATTACCAAGCCTCATTAGTCCACAAGCTAATGAGCACCTACCTTTGGAAAGTAGGTCCAAACGGATGTGGAATCATTGGATGTTTCCGGTTCTACGAACAAACCCGCTAGAAACCGATCAGAATGTTTGAATCTCTCATCCATGAGGTCATCCCCGAATTCCGAGGGAAACAAAATCACTCTACAAGAAGGGATTTCTACATCAATCCAGCCTAATGGGGGACGCTGAGAG